>JAXGGA010001780.1:0-140363 GCA_038373865.1 Uloborus plumipes | reverse complement strand
AAAAAAAAAAAAAAAAAAAAAAAGAACAGAGCGCCCATCGGGGCCCTATCCCGGTTAAACCACAAGTTGTGGTAGTGACGGGGGACCTGGAGTGTGTGATGTGATGTGTCTCTCTACGAATTCTTCTTTCTGTATTTATACTACTCATGTCTTAAAAAGTTGTTATTTTAGGCAGCTGACAAAACATTCGCATACATTTTATATTCAATGACGGCAAAAAACTATCTTTCTAAAATATTACCCCAATATAAAAAAGAATGAGTTGTATTTTCCATTCTAGAAGTCTAGTACAATTTCATTTTTTTCTCGTCGATTTAAGAGGATGATAAATGTGAGAAAGATACTTTTGAATGCGTGCAGCATAACTGCTTCATCTAAGCATAAATTTCTCTTTCCAGAGACAAAATTTTACATTGCCATGTTTGCAGTTTGTGGAACGTGCTTCCAATGCAACTTTTCGCAAACTTTCGTAATTTGCTCATTCTGCCTGTTTCACGGAATTCTTCCTCTTTTTTTACGCCAAAAGTTTTTCTTTTAGGGGTAAAATTTGAATTTCATATGCGTTGAAGCATTTCACTGAATATACTTTGATTTCTAAATAGTTCTGAAAAACTGAAAAAACAACACATTTTGGAAAACAGCATATTTCTTGCCTTTCTCGATGGGTTTTTCGTTTCATGAAATTTTTATTGATAAAACAAGTGTTCTTAATTGACAGTAAATGCAAAGTGTTCGCTTTAAACTTATACTACTTTAAAATAACATTAACCCATTAATGCCTGACATATTTTTTCAAAAAATATTTTGTATACTGGTTACAAACAGTGTTTAATGGACAGAAAAAATAATAAAAAATATTATGTAAAAAATAATTGTTTTATTAAGGAAGGAAAAATCGTCCCTTGAAAGTTACGACAGACCCCAGAGGGTACATACTTTTTTTACTACAATTTTTTTCTGCCTAAGATATAATATTTAAAAAGACATTTTAAAAGAAGAAATAAAATCAGCAATTAAAATAAACTGGGAAGCTGGGAATAACTTTGAAAACTTAGCTTTGGTTAAGTGCTGCAATCTGTTAATAACGAATCGAAATAATACCAAGGTACTAATTGAACACTATTATTTGGTTGAAATGTTCATTTTGAGGAAATTTAGACCCATTTTGGACCGTCCCTAAAGAGGGAAGCTAAGCATTAATGGGTTAAGTATTATTGTATTTTAAAATAATTCCTCAAAATGTAGAATTATGATATGACTTTTCTTTGACCAATAGCGGGAAGGCAATTAGAAGGGAAAACATGAAGGAAAATATTTTTCGTATGAAGTGGAGTTGAGGAAAAGCTTTTTATCATTAAAAAAAAAAAAAAACAAAATATACATAAATGCTTACTTTCAAACAATTTCTAATGTTGATGTATTTATCATTCAAAACTGTTGAAAGTAGTTAATTTTATTTTTTTTAGTTTTTGTAGGATGACTTTGAACATTCCATTTTCCAGTAAGTAATATATAATTTATGCAGAGCATTCAAACTATTCATTTGTTTTCGTTTTGACCAGTAACGAATTAAAGTATACAAGAATTTTTTTAATTCTTGCATACAAATTGCACAGTTAAAATATATTACTTCTTTTTAGACTAAGCCAACTACAACTCACATTTATCTGGTATTGGAAAATCAAAGTTGATATAAATGACAGAAGGCTCGTTTAGTTCTTGA
Organism: Uloborus plumipes; assembly: GCA_038373865.1. NCBI lineage: Eukaryota > Metazoa > Arthropoda > Arachnida > Araneae > Uloboridae > Uloborus > Uloborus plumipes. The sequence continues at coordinate 138,640 of JAXGGA010001780.1, read as the reverse complement.
CATAACATCTTGCTTCGTTACATAATACAATCATATATTACACATCTGCCAATTATATCTAGACGAGACCAATTCGTCCCGAATCAGCTTCCATTTAATATATATATCCTTCGGATATCCATGTCGGGAACTTCATCTCATCCAACCATATATTAATTTCTCCTATATTGAGACATTTGCAACAGATTCTTGTAATGAGCTTTCATGAGTAAATATATCCAATGGTCAGAGGTTTGCATACATGTTTATTATTAAGTGAACAAAACGGAAAATAATAATACACAAGAAAACTCATTTTCATTACAAGAATGGAAAAGAGATTTAAAAAAAAGCGTAATGTAAAATGCAATGCAAGAAATAAAAAGAAAATATTACGAAGTTAAAATGCAAACATTTGCAGAGAACTGCATACACATGTTTGGGAGTTACAAGTAACCGTTTTTTGATACAAAAGAGTTGAAGATATGGATGAAAGATATTCGTCATTAGCAACGAGGCAGGACAGCAAACAGCTTTAAAAGTAAAGTTAGCAGATTGAACGCACAATCCAGGAGTAAATTATAAAACAATTAGAAACCAGCGGAAGGCAAGCAATATTTAAAAGCTTTTCAACTCAAAAAGTATGGAGGAAAGAATTTGATTGTCGGAAATATAAATCCAAAAACACAAAGCAAAAAGACCATGTTAGGCACGTGGTGTAGGTAGCTGTATAGAGAGTGCTTTCGATCTCTTAGCCACTGAGAACTCCTGCAGAGATTTAGGCTTTTTTTTTCATTTAGTTATATTTCCTTTTAAACTATTTTTCCGCTTTAAATTTTAAAAAAAATCGTGAAGAAATTGGGGGAAAAAATCTTCCTTATTCATTAATAATCTGCAGTGCTCCTCAAAAATTTGCGTCGAGCGTCGCAGCTTCGCGTCATATCTGCTACCAATTTAAGTACATGAAGTGGACGTGTTAAGGTTGAACAACCAAACCAAGGAACTGAAGATTTTTAATTTTTATGAGTTCATGAGTTCAAGTTGGCGATAATGCATTAGAGGTTCGGTGCACTATGGCACTGCAACAAAAATGTTATCATCGTATTAATTATTATGATAATTATCATAATTGTCATAACAACCTTAACAAGTTGTTGTTCTTGCCGCAGAATCGAAAAATTGGTAACTCAAGATGGTAGAACATAATGGTAATTCTAAGTTGCATGATGTCTCTAAATTAAGCATTGGGTAATTAAATAAGTAAATTTATAAATTAAGGAATTATTGAGAATATTACTGAGCAAGTAATTTAATCCTTAAATTTTGATTCCCTCTAGTATTCAAATAAATTGATCATTAATTTCTTTTTTTTGTCGTGTCTATGACTTAGCCAAACTAAATAACTCAATGGATCCTTATAACTGCTTTTGCGATCATTAATTTCATTAACACTGGAAATAAATTTAAAAGACAAAGTATCAAAAAACCGAAAAAAAAAACTTTTGAAAGTTGACAATAAAATTTATAGAAATGAATTTTAATGTGCTTTGAAAATTTTCTTATTGTAAGGAACTTCAAACGACAAAAATTGCATTGAATTTTTAAAAGTTTTTCTTTTTCTTTTTGTCATATTTAAGAAAAGTTTTCTTTCCTGAAAGGAAACCTTTATGTAGAAAAATCTTCTTTTGACGTTAGCAAAAGTGTTCGGTGCGTATTTGAAGAAAATTGGCTCCCTTACCGAGAATTCCTCCTAAACTTTAAAAGTCACCGTTCCTCGTGTTAGGGAAGAGATCTTTGTATAAGTGTTTACAAAGCTCAGTTCTTTTTTGAAACTTTGCTGAACTCTGACTATTTTTCTGCAGATTTTATGAAAGGAAATTTATTTTAGGAATAAAAAAATACAAAGGGCAAAACCAAAGGCAGATTTAAAAATACTATAAAAAAATTACCGTCTTTCCGTATTAAAGGCTCTAAAATGTTGAAAATGTTTTGAAACTTCTCAAAATATTTTCTAAAGAGGAAAAGAATCAGAAAAGCAAAAGCAATAAATGCAATAAAGTATCAGTTATCAAGTTGGTTATTTTCAAAGTAAAAAAATAAAACAACACAATTTTGTCGGATATATTTACATCCAAAAGCTCACTTTTCCTCATTGAAAAAGGGATTTCTTAACACACCGAAGCACTTGTCTGTAGTTTCTTACAAATTTTTGCCCTTTTTCATTGCTTTATTTTCCATAACGAGAGGTTTATTGAATTCTTTCAAAACATGCGTTCCTAACATAATCTAACTATAGTAATTTTAAACATATGTTTGTTGTTTAACACAGCGATTTAAATTATTGTTTAGGTTGTCACAATTTTCTGTTAAAAAACTTAAAGATAATTAGTACAAATGTTACAAGATTCTTTCTTCTGTTTATGGGCAAGAAATGATAATAGTACCCCTGGTAGATACTGCTGTACGGCATTGTTAGGAAAAACTTGAAAACCAAAGCCTATTATGAGTATTGAACTTTGCACGCGTTTTACTCAAAACTTTTAAAAGTTGACTTTAAACCCTCCAAGGCCCATTATAGGTACTATCTTTGCACGTGGTTTACTCAAAACTTTTAAAAGTCGTCTTGAAACTCTTCAAAGCCTATTATGGGTGTCGAATTTTGCACGCACTTTACTCAAAACTTCTATCTGTGGATTTTAAACCCTTCAATTCCTTATATGGGAATCGAATTTTGTACGCGTTTTACTCAAAACTTTTAAAAGTGGATGAAATGTCACTTCTCCCTATTTAAATTTAGCACAGATCAGCGAGACAAAGAGACAGAGGAGGGGGAAGGTCGAGTCACAGAGACACCCTGGTTTCCTTTTAACACATACTGCCAATTCCTAACCGTAGTCTATGTACACGTAAATTTTGCTCCTTCCAATCTTTCCATCCCCCCTCCCGACAGGTAAATTCTGGCTGATGTAACGTAAGAGGAGAAGTAATGCTTACTGTAGGCGAATACTAATATTTAACCCATTAATGCCTAGCGTCCCTTTTTAGGGACGGTCCAAAAAAGAGTCTGAATTTCCCCCAAATGATCATTTCAACCAAATAATAGTGTTCAATTAGTACCTTGGTATTCTTTCAAGTCGTTATTAACAGATTGTAGCACATAACCATTGTAAAGTGTGTTCTGTAGCAGTTTTAATATGATCTTTATCAAAAATCACAACGTTCACAATCTCAAGAAAAAAAGCTAAGTTTTCAAAGTTATTCCCAGCTTCCCAGTTTATGCTCATTGCTAATTTTATTTCTTCTTATAATGTCTTTTTAAATATTATATTGTCGGCAGAAAAAAATTTTAGTGAAAAAAGTATGTATCCTCTGGGGTCTATCGTAACTTTTAAAGGACGATTTTTCTTTCTGTAATAAAAAACATTATTTTTTACATAATATTTTTTTATTATTTTTCCTGCCCATTAAACACTGTTTGTAACCAGTATACAAAATATCTTTGGGAAAAAAATGTCAGGCATTAATGAGTTAACATAAATAATCCATTAAAAGGGATTTTAAATGATTTGAACAAATGTATGGATATGATTACGAAATACTGGTTCTTTTATGCTTCTAATCTGCAAGCATATCCGTTTGTTGTGCCAACCCCTTGAGATTCAAAGCTTCATTCTTCTAAAATAGCAGTCAGAAAAAAGTCAGTTTTTTGGAATTTTCAGCTTTTATTTTCATGAAATAAATCTATTCACTGAGTAAAAAGTTATTTTTCAATCTATCATTATTTGTTAACTCTGAAAATTGAAGGGGGCAAGTGCCTAATCAATAATTTTCTTTTAGAAGTGAGGTGGCAATCGCCCCTTTTACCCCCTGTACGAGTCGCATATAGCCGAGATCTGCACTGCAAAAAATATGTTGTTGTTTTTACCGTATAGTACTGACAGCAGAGGTTTCAGTTTAAAACTGCAAAATCGCAGTAATAAACTGTAAAACTAGCTATTTTACAGTTTATTACTGTAAAATTAACAATGCTGCAGTTTATTTTCATTAAATTAGCTGTATTGGAATGTAAAAACAACAGTGAAATACAGGCAGCAGAGGTTCCAGTTTAAAACTGTAAAATGCACAGTAATATTCTGTAAACTAGCAATTTAACAGTCTATTACTGTAAACTAGCAATTTCGCAGTTTACTACTGTAAAATTAGCAGTTTAACAGTTTATTACTGTAAAATTACTGTAATAGTAGTTGTATTATACTGTAAAAGCAAGATTCATTTTTTACAGTGTGTATTTAAATTCAAAGAAACAAATGAATAAATGCAGACAACAAAGGTGCTAGTATCATATTCCTAATGTTGACTAGAGGCGCTGAGGAATACATTATGACATATTTCCGCTCGGCTTAGCAAAATAATAACATTGACAATGCTCACAGCTTAAGCATGTGTCGTGACCAAAGCTCTTAATCTTTTAGGATGTTCTGACGTGACTGCAGCAAATTTTGTTCCCGAGAGACTTCCTTAATTAAATGTACAGGCACTGTGTACACTAAGTATGAAAAATGAATTTAACTTTCAAAATGCCGCTTCAATTATGTACTGAACAAATGGTTGCGATAATTGTTTTGAAGCTTAATTACCTTGCAGACCGCAGTCACAAAGACAATTTTTGTTTTCTAAATACCACAGACTATCAAGTTGGGGAATATTAGGTAAAAGTTGATAGCTAAGACAATTTACCTCTCTAAAAATAAATAAATAGGTTAGTTGCTTAGGGGAAACAATGCATAAAAAGAAATAAAAATGTGTTTTATAATAAAAACTTACATTGAATTATTGTTTTTCGTTTTTGGTTACAAATTTTTAGCTTAAAACTGAATGAAAAATGTTGCCTTTTTTTGCATGGGGCAAAATGAAAGTATCATTTTTTTTTCTAACAAAGTATTTTTTTACTTGGTTATTATTGTTATTTTTTTACCAGATATATGAAAGAATGAACGAATAAATAAGTAAGCAATAAATGAATAAATAAGGAAGCAATAAACGAATAAATATGGAAGCAATAAACGAATAAATGAATCAAACCATTAATACGTAAGAAAATATAAATTAGTGAATAAAATAATGGTTGAATGAGAAAATAAGTGAATGAATGAATGAGTAAGTGAACTACTAAATGAATTAATGTAAATTAATAAGTAAACTACTAAATGAATTAATGTAAATTAATAAGTAAACTAAATGAATTATTTCACTTGCCCTATTCAGTTTGCAACACCACTTGAACTTGAAAAATTACATTAAACGATTATAATCGAAGCATACCTAATACTAACGAAATAAATAACGTCACTGAACATAAGTTATTATAAATAACTACTTGAAATGTTACAGAGAAAAGTTTGTCATTTTAAAACATCAAAAAATATTTTGACAAACTAGAAAATCTTACAATATGTGGATCAATCTTTTAAAACTACTTTAATAATATACCTTAATCTTCAGATATATTTATTTATTTATTTTTATTTTTTGCCTGTGTGGAATCAATTATATTCTTAAGAACATGGTTAAATATTGCTAGGTTGGTGACGTTACCAATTGCGAATATATCCTACCATTTTGTATTGCTCCGTATTTTTATTTAACTCGCACTCCCCTGTTTTACACCCAAAACAGCTTTAATTCAGTAGATTTAATATATTGGATAGTTTTATGCCAAAATACAAACACTTCACACAGTGCTTCAAGTGGAGTAAGGACCCGAAAATTGCAGCTGCATTCAAGTTTCATTTGTCTTCATTCATGATGTCGAAATCCAACAAAGTTCCACTTCGGATACTCCATTCAAGTTCATTTGAACCACAATTGCATTGAATGCATTTAATTCGAAGCATCGCCTTCCATTTAGTTTGGAGTTCATTCCAGGGAGGACAAGAGTGTCGTTGTTGATCAATGTCTCCGTTTTCGCGCGTCCATCCATCTTTCAGCAATATAATTCTGTACCTCAGAACCAGACTAACTAAGTCCATTTCCGTAACTTTTCAGCAGAGGGCGAAAACAATAGTCGATTGCAGTGGTTGGAAAAACTACATATTTTTCGTAGCGAACTAGAACTACAACTACTTTCTCATAAATGTAGTTAACTACAGCTACAACTACTTTTTTTTTTAAATGTAGCGAGCTTACTTTTGAAATGTAGTTGCTACTTCGCTACTTTTTAAAAAATAAATAAATAACAAAAATACACCGTTTGAGGATCGACCGAAAAAATTCGAAAAGTGGTTTAGATTAAAAAATTACCTCATTCGAATATGGAATAGAAATAGGAATTGTCTTTGAATTTATTTGTTACTTTTCCTTTTTATTCCTTTTTTTGCTAAAATTTGTCCTTTTTAGATTTTTTTTTTACAATTTTTACGAACATTCGCCACAAGAAAAACCTTGTTTTTTTCCTTCGTTCTCTTTTTTTTTAAAATTTTTTTTTCATTTATTTATTTATTTCTTTAATTTAAAAGTAGTTTCCAGAAATCGCTACAAACTACTATTTTTTTGTATCGCGCTACTCACTACTCTACTTTTTTTAAAAAGTAGTGCGCTACACTACAAACTACTAAAAAATGTAGCTACTACAATAGCTTCACTACTTGTAGCGCTCTACTTCCGACCACTGGTCGATTGTATGCTAAGGATTGGAATCGCGCTCTTTAAACGCTTCTAAATAATAGTGAAGGATTTATAGAGTAATGCTGTCTTGGGTCGATGCGGAGTAAGATTCTATATACAATGCAGTAATAAAGTAAAAATCTCCCATTTTTGAACTTACGTCGTTCTGCTTCTGACGTACAGAATTTGTGATTAATAATGACGATGATTTATGCATTTGATTCCAGTGTAGTTACTGTAAGGTATCTGCAGTAAACTTATGTTATTAATGAAAGGCTTATATTTATTGAAAACCCATGAAATAAATTTTTAACAATTGAAAAGTCCACGGGAAAAGTGACATAAGTTCACTTTTTGATCAGTTTATGAAATAAATTTTATTAACTACAGCAAAAGGAAATAAAAAACGAGAAAAAAAAGCAAGCAATTCTTAATGTTTATCATGAAACTTTTCCTTACTAAGAAAATGGCAAAACATGTTTTAAGTATAAACCAGTAAGCTAGTGCCCCAATACCAGGGCTGAGGCAGAAACATACAATAAATCGCCAACTCAGTCTTATAGAAGCAAAAAGAGCTAAAAAACTGGTAGCTAATATAAAATTAGAATACCAGCGAGAGCACATAGGTAGGGTCAGTGGTCGGAAGTAGCGCGCTACAAGTAGCGAAACTACTGTAGTAGCTACATCTTTTAGTAGTTTGTAGTGTAGCGCACTGTGGTATTAATCATCCCACACTTTCTTTGATTTTATTTATCTTGCAATGCAAATCACAAAAGATTCCAAATTATTCACTTTCCTTGCCGTTTAAAAAAAAAAGAAATGCTTGGCTGGGCTAAAAATAGCTTTTCTGTTCACGCTAATTTGTTCCACTTTGTACCGAAGTCTAACTGCCACTGTTTTGATCTTATATGTGCAAGGCACAACGGTTTTTCTTTTGGAATGTTCGAGAACATTCTTTTTCAACTGTCATTGTTTTTCTAGCGTGGTAAATTTCTGGAATTTTTAGCAGTTGAGCTTGAGTTTTTGATGTGTGTGGACGCATCAGGTGTTCTTAACACTTGATGCAAAATGTCTCCCATAATGTGCGAACGTTGGTAATAAAATGGACATTACTTTTTTCGATTATGTTTTGTTCTCGTGCTTCATTTCTATTGGAATACGTCGCAATGGATTACTATGTTGATGTCAGCACCGAGGAATCATGTGAGTACAAATTTTGCGATATTTTTACACACACACATCCACCACAACACCACAGTTTATGGCGCCTCGACCAGGATTCGAACCAAAATTGAAATTTTTGGATTCGTTAGTTTGAAAAAAAAATTTTTTTGAGTGCATTTTTCTGTAATTGCTTTTGATTTTGAAAAATCATCATGGCTCGTAGAAAACAAGTATCAGCTGATGGTGGTCAGGCAATACAGAATAACCAAACGGGGAACAAAGTCACAAACACAAATTCAGTTACACATCAAGCATCATCAAGTAACATGGATTCGCAAAACAAAACTCCATTTTTGCTCAACGTGACTTCATTTTCGGGAGATCCAAGTGAAGTGGAGTATTTCATTGAACAAATTACAGACATTATAAGCATAAATGAATGGGATAACAAAAGAGGAATTCTTTATCTCAAAAGCAAATTGATGGGTGCCGCCTTAAAATATGTTCTTGAAACACATGAGTTGCGTCGTGCAACCGAAGTTAACACAATCACAAATGCATTGTTGGCATTCTTTAAGCCCGTAAAACAAAAGTACACAATGAGAGATTTTCATTCCATTAGAAAGGATTCCTCGGAATCGATACTTAATTTGGCACACAGAATTCAACTCATTACTGCTTCTGTTTTTGATGTACAAAATACTGATGTTCTGAATGAAATTCGTCTACACAAATTTCTTTCTTGCATTGATCGGGATCTTCGTGCTAAAATTCTTGAACTAAAAATAACATCTTTTGATAATGCTGTGAAACATGTCAATGCTATGCAGGAACTTATGTACACTGTACAATCGTACGATACTGACAAATTGTCTGAAGAACATGTCAGTACATTGGAAAACAAAATTGAATTGTTAGAAGAACAACTGAAGAACAAATTAGTTGAAAACAATGATGTAATTCAAGATAGTGTAAACAAACAAGATAATGAAGTAGAAAACATATATGCTTCAAGTACACGGTACAGAAATACAAGAAACTTGAGATCAACGTCTAGAAAAATTGTTTGTTATTTTTGTAATCGTGTGGGTCATACTAGACTGAATTGTTTTTTATTTAAGAAAGCTATTGCTTCAAATAATCGATTTCGTAGACAGAATCAAAGTAGAAATTTTTCTACAAATTCCAATTTTTATAATCTTAGAAATGAAAATGCAAATTTTGTACCACTTTTGGTGATTGCTCTCGTGGAAATTATTTTGCATATGATTCTGATAATTCTAGAAATGATTCTAGGCGCTACAATTTTCGTAATTCTAGTAGACCACAGCATACAGATCATATTTGGCAGGATAATGCACAAAATAAATATGATAACAATGCTCAAAAACATGTTTCGAATTTATTGGACACCTCTTTTGGTCGTCAAAAAGAACATAAAATTAACTATAATGACCAAGGTACACAATCGTCTCCGAAAAGTCTTTTTGGGGGAACACATGATAATAATACACAGGAGTGCAATCATTGGATGCCACTGGGTAGTAATAACACAAATGTCATGTATTATCCATGTGTGAAAAATTATGGTTGTCAACCAAGATCTTTATTTTCTGAAAACAACATTCAACCCCAGCAATGTCATGGTTTCGCTGGTAATCCGACTTTGTACACTGATACAATGCTCTCACAAGGAGAAACTGTTCGATATAACAAAAATGTTGAGGTACCGAAACAAAAATCTACTGGAAAAATTGATTTGTCGAAACATTCCTCAGTACAAACTTCTCCATTAAAATGTAAACAAACTGTTGTTACACTATCACCGGAGGCTCAGGAATTTATTCCGTCTGCTGTGTTGAGTTCGAGTGATAATAGTGATCAAAATTATTTGTCAAATAAGTTACCGCTCATCAAAATTCGAATTGGTACTCAGGATTTAGTATGTCTGTGCGACACTGGTAGCACAATTTCAATTTTGAATCACGCTACTTTTCAGACATTTAAAGATAAAATAAAATATAAATTTTTATCTCGGCAATTGACAATTTCCACTGTTAACTCTCAAGTTGATTTCATATCTTGTGTTGAATTTTCATTCAAAATTGAAAATCAATTCTTCAGACAAAACTTCTTTACAATTAATATGAGAGAGGAATCTTCTTATAAAGCCATTCTAGGTTATGACTTTCTTTGCAAATATAATATGTCCATTCAAACAACTAAAAATGTTTTGATATATGACGGCATACACTTTCCACTTTTGAAAGATGATTCTGAATTATTTTTAAAAAATGATACTCATCACGTCTCATCTCAACCAGTAAATACAGGGTGTCCGCGCATATGGAAAGTCATGGAAAGTCAGGGAAAGTCATGGATTTCAAATATGATCGAAATTGGTCTTGGAAAGTCATGGATTTCAGCGAAAAATGTCCGAAAGTCATGTAAACTGACTGTTTATCATGGATTTTAGCGCTCCGGACCGATTGAAAATTTTCCCGCGATCTCAGAAGAACGAAAACACTTCCGCCGTCATTCTACTTCGTTATTGGGTGCAATCTGATTTGTCAATTACAATTTCCAACAAGTTGCATTGTGTTGACCAATCAGATGAATTCTCAACGATAAAACCACGGAGTAGAAAGAAGGAGAGAAATGTTCTACGGATGCGCTAGTTTGAAAGTGGCAACGAATTCTCACCCGCCGCCAGAGGACGCTAGCTGAAACGCTCCCTATCTCGTACGGCAATCAATGTAAATGATACTGAATCTGTCATCTTTTTAAATGCTGCTACGGGGAAGAAAAAAATTTTTTTTCAACTGGATTTTGGTGTAAACCATCGATTAACATTATGAACTAAATATGACTTTGATCCACCCCACTGAAATTTTGCCGTATTTTTTAAGAAAGATGTTTAATCGACGGCATCTAGCTACTTGCCAAATTTGACATATATGCGACTGTATGTGACATTTTCTTTGCATTGTACGATATAATTTTTGCTGAGAATCAGTTCTCTAAATTGTTGATAAATTAAGCATGAGGCAAAAAATTAATTATGTCAGAATTTAATTTTGTTATTAATTAAATACATTTAGTAGACAAAATAATTATTAGTTTAAATGTATTTATTAAATATATTTAGTTCATAATGTTAATCGATGGTTTGAGCAAAATTCCAATTAAAAAAAAAATATTCTTGCCAACAGCAGTCTTTTAAAATGACAGATTCTGTCAGATTTGGCAAGTTGGTAAGTGCATTCGATTAAACCTATTTCTCAAAGAATACGGCAACTATTTCGTGGGTGGATCAAATTCATATTTAATTCATAATGTCAATCGAAGATTTAAACCAAAATCCAGTTGAAAAAAAAATTTTTTTCTTCCCCATAGCAGCATTTAAAAAGATGATAGATTCAGTATCATTTACATTGATTCCCGTCGGAGATAGGGAGCGTTTCAGCTAGCGTCCTCTGGCAGCGGGTGAGAATTCGTTGCCACTTTGAGATAGCAGAGATTTAGCTCCTCGATCCTCTTTAATCTCCTTGGATTTGCCTTTTACATTTGGTCTCCTCCTCCCCCCCCCTACCCGCTTCATTTGATTCCTTTTTCTTTTAAAACTTGTTTGAATCTTTTTCTTTCGAGGAGTTTTATGCAAAAGAAAAACAAATTAAAAAACGATGTTGAATTTTAAAGAATCGTGTAGGTAGGGGGAGGGGCAGGAACTCAACAAGTTCCGTTTTGAAGTCAGATTTCGCCTCACTCATATCAGGATCTAAACTTACAGTAAAATTTATGGACAGACAATTCATTGCTACATGAAAGTACGTTTGAGGACAAGCACGGTGGGGAGGAGGGTGTCGGTAGGAAAAGATCGTTTTTTGACCTCAAAAGCGAACGGACTTCTGTTGCTGTGAAACGCAGTCGCCATGTTTGGTCATTTGCTTTGCAAGATAGAATATTAAGTGCATAATTTTCCAAAAACAAAGCAGAGTTCGTTTTTTTTTTTTTTTTTTAGTCATGGAAAATAGTTCGCAAAAGTCATGGAAAGTCAGGGAAAGTCATGGAATTGAAAAGTCCAGGTTGAGCAGATACCCTGTAAATAATATGGGTATTGAAGTTGTAAGGGCATGTAATAAAATTTTGTTAGAGCCAGACTCCAATGCATATGTTCAGGTATATGTCGAGGAAGAAATTAAGGAACAGCAATTTGTGTTCGGTTTAAATACCTCTGTTGAAAATTTACATGCTGATGAGCAAATCATCAAAATTGATTTATCCACTCAGAAAATTGAAAACCAAAAGAAAAGAACTAACTTTTATGTTTTTGTTGAAAATAAAACAAAACACAGAATACATGTAAACAAACACCAAAAAATTGGTTCATTGGCATACATTGAGGACATTAGGGAAATTGATGTTCCTAATGAGAATTTTGATGTGAATTTTATTCAGGCAACTCCTGAAGTTCTTGAATTGCGTCGCAAAGAGTTTGATTTGAAAAATTTTGACTTAAGTCATTTGTCAGGAAATGAACTGAAATTGTTTCAGAATTTATTGAAGGAAAACACTGAATGTTTTTCTAACTCTCTTAAGTCAATTGGACATACTGATAGAGTAAATGCTGATTTTAAATTTTTACATGAATACCCGATTAGAACTTTACCTTATCCTGTTCCTTATTATTTACAAGCTGAAGCTCAAAAACAAATTAATGAACTCAAAGAAGCAAATATAATCACACATTCATTATCGGAATGGGGAATTCCGGCGTTGCTCGTGAAGAAGAAACGAACCGATGATTCAGGTGTGCAAAAATATCGTCTAGCCTTAGATCTTAGACTGATTAATTCACTGATAGCTCATTCTTCCTATCCGTTGCCAAAAGTGCAAGATATCATCAATTCTTTGTCGCAATACAAATACTTTACCACGATTGATCTTCATGCGGCATACCACCAAATTAATTTACCAGAACATGTCAGAGATAAGTTCTCGTTTGTTACACCTTGGGGTGCTTACTCTTTTTGTCGTTTGCCATATGGGGCACGTACATGCAGTTCAATTTTTCAGCATCTTGCGGACATTATATGTCAAGCTACTGGTAAAACAGCCATAATGGCATTCCAAGACGATTTTGTCATAGCAAGTAATTCTAGAGATGAGATGCTAGACAAGTTAAAAGCATTATTCAAAGTTCTCCGTGAATTTAATGTCACCATCAATCCGAAGAAATGCACATGGTTTGTTGAAAACATAGACTATCTAGGATTTAACATTTCCAAAAATAAAATATTGCCCGTAACATCAAACATCCAGAAAATTGTGTCATTTCCGACACCGAAGACAAAACGTCAATTAACAAAATTCATAGGGATTTGTTCCTATTATAGAACTTTAATTCCTTGTTTCTCTGACTTGATACAACCTCTTAATCAGTTGACGCATCCAAAGAGACAATTTATTTGGAATGATGCCATAAACGAAAATTTTCAAAAATTGCAACAAATTTTTTTTAAGAAACCATTCTTATCTCAACCAAACTGGAATGATGACTTCTATGTAAATACTGACGCTAGCAACTTTGCTATTTCGGGTGTGCTTATGCAAAAGAGAAATGATTTATTCGTACCTATATCGTACTTTAGCAAAATGCTATTACCGGCTGAAACTAAATATCCTGCAATCAAATTGGAGTTGATGGCCATTGCAAAAACATTACAAGCGTTCAAAAGTTATATTTTCAATCGTCAATTTTATATTTTGTCCGACGCTAAAAGCTTAAAATTCTACAAAAAGACTTCTTCCCCTGCATCCTTAACAACTCGTTGGCTTATGGCAATTAGTGAATTTTCATTTATATTTTTACACATTAAAGGCTGTGACAATTTACTTAGTGATTATTTGAGTAGGACTGATTTTTCAAAAAATACAATTGATATTACATCTAATAAGGAAATTTTATGTGACACTCAAATTAATCCGGTAGTCGACATAACTACTGAAGCTGATCAGACTTTTCCACAAATTATAGAAAAGGAAGCTGATTTTTCATTATCTAATCTGAATTCTAGTACTGTTTTGAACCAATGTATTAATGTATTGAATGTACTTAGTGAAGAAAAAGATGCATTGCTTGAAATAACCAACGCAACTTTCCTAAAAGAACAATTAAAAGATAAAAAATTATCGGTTATCTATAATAACATTCTGAATCGTGTGGCTTCAGATAAACACAAGAAATTTTGTATTCATCCTCACACTCAACTCTTGATGTATTGCAAAGATAATTTATCAGAAAATGATCAAGAAAATTTGAAAGTTGTTGTACCTGACGCATTAAAGCCAAAAGCTCTTAGCATTGCCCACCACTCTCATTTTGGTATACGAAAAACTTACGATTTTCTTTCTAAAAACCTGTTTTGGGATAAGATGTATGTTGATTGTCTGAATTATTGTGCTAGCTGTACTAAATGCATTGTTGTGAAACCACATCGCTTGAAAAAAGCGCAATTGATGGAAACTTACTCTCCATACAAATGCGGACAGCTAATTACAATGGATATCGTGGGCGTATTCTCAAATGGAAAGTATATATTAACAATTATAGATGCATTCTCCCGACACTTGGAATTATATGTGTTGAATAACATCACTGCGGTTTCTGTAGCTAGGGCAGTCTTCAAGTACGTCACGATGTTTGGTAGACCTGAACTTGTGTTGACAGATCTTGGTCGTCAGTTCAATTGTGAATTATTTGCAAAATTTAATCAGTTATTTAATATTCAATTAAGACATACCAGCAGCGCAAACCCACAAGCAAATAGTTTAAGCGAAAGGGTGAATTTAAGTTTAAAAAACTCCATAAATGCATTACTAGCTGCAGGACTAGATTTTGATTATGCGGTGGACGTTCATAAAGCATGTTATAACGCCTCAACTCACTCAACCATAGAATTTTCGCCAAACCTTATTCACTTTGGAAGAGAACTTTCTCTAATAACTGATGTTGTTAATTTCGACATTAACCCTTCTCTAGATTCAGCTTTTGAATTACACAAAATTTTGGAGCAAATGCAGTTTGTTTATCGGAGAGTTTATGAAAACTCTGTTGGCAAGAAATTAGCACACAATGAAAAACATAATTTAAATTGCAGACCACATAATATTAAGCCAGGGGATATTGTTTATCTACGCTCAAAAAATAAATTCAAACCATCAGTAAGTGGTCCATTCTTTTGCAAGAAACAAATATCTCAAGTATTAGTATTGATACAAACTCTAAATAATAAGTTCGCTCCAGTCACCAAGGTGCACGTAAATCGACTCGTAAAAATACAAAGAAGAAGACAAGAACTGGTTCAAAATGATCCAGTTAGCATGGAAAATTCAGTACCAAGTCCATCTGTTGAAAATGGGATTCCATCAATATCAACTGAAAATCTTCGAATTCCAAATAATAATAATGAGTCATCGGAAATACAATTAAATTCTCCGGAAGTCTCTGAATTAATTCAGAATGATCAACAAAAGTGCTTGTCAAACAGTAGACCTAGATCGCCCTACCAGCTCAGACAGAGAAAAAAATGAACTATGCCTATCTATCTCCCATCACTTCTTCAAAAAAAAAAAAAAGTTTATTTTTCATGACTTCATGCAGTTTTATTAGTTTTTTTAGTTTGAATCTTCAGAAAGCCTGTTGTCTGATGGAGTTTGAGGTCACCGCATCCTGTCAGTGACTTGTTGGAGGACTCAACAGTACTCTTGCGTTCCTGTTTTGCTCATCGAGGTTGGCGCACGTCTACTGCTTTTAGGTGTCCGATGGAGCTTGTCTGATGTGATTTCCTGGATGACATGGACGGTTGTCTTTCTGATGTGTTTTCGGGTTAGGGCCCTCTGCTAAACCCGTCTCCTTGTCCTATCCTGATGTCCTGCTTTTCTACTGAAGGATGATTTAGCTGATGTTTATATTTCCTGGCTATCCACTCGGATGATGTGAAGCATTCTTCAATGCAGTGAATTTTTTTTTTTCAGATTAAAAATTGATAACTTGAACTTTAGATACCCATCATAATAAACTGAACACTTTTTTTCTAACAAAGGAATCGTCTATTTTTCATCAAGTCAAAATAGAAAATGTTTAGTGTTTTTTGCTGTTCTTTTCAGATATTCAAATCTTTGTGAAAATTGTTGGGATGATATTTCAGGTATGGTACTTGTAAAAAGTTACTTCAGTTGTGGAGATACTGAATATTGAAATGTAGAGAAATTTGGTATGAAAGTAATGTACTGTATATACTTGTAAATTTTATTTGAGTATTTTGCCAGCTTTGTTTGCTATTTAAAAAAAAATGAATGAGTGCTGAGTTTGATTGTGTGAATAACTACTTTTTAGTGCTCCTTGTAAGGCTTCGCCCATGTTGAAATTCTGTGATCACAGTATAGTTTTGTTGCTTTTCCCCACTTTTGATTATTTTATATAAAGGTACATTTATTTTGGATATCAAAAGTTTATAGTGCACTAAATACCCTTATTTTGACTTCAAAATTATTTTCTAATTTGGCAAATATTTTTTTTCTTATAAAATGATACTTTTCTTTGTACCTTGTCAAAATTTGACTTGCTTGGAGTACTGTTTGAGTTCATGGAATGATTGGTATAGTTTTGATTAAGTGATAAGTCACTACATGGCAAACTCTTTTTGTGTTTGTTTTTTTGCATTTTTTAAATAGTTCATATGTCTTTGAAAATGAATATGCTTGAGAAACATGTTTGTTTAGATTTTTACTGGCCAGATTTTTTTTTAAAAGAGTCATTTTATGAAGTTTTGCATGCAAGTGTGTATATATGAAAACGAGTTCCTAAAATAGAGGATTACTAGTACTGTAAATTTTTGGTTTTATCATGATCATTTTATTTAAATTTGTAAATATCTTTTGGCAGGCATTTTTGTGTTGGCAGGCATTATATGTGTTGAAAATATTTCTGTGAAAATTTTCGTTATTTGAGTGAAAAATCGCTTTGACTTGAAAATTATTAATTTGTGGCACAAATTTGTTTATACTTGCTTCAGTTAAGCCATACTTGGAAAATTGAATGATGGATTTTGAGAAATGAAAATTTAGGTGCCAAATTTACATTTTGTAAGGATTGATATTGTATGCCAGCATGTGAATAATTCATCTTGTACAAAATTTAGAGAAAAAAAAGAGAAGGAAGTTCTCGTGGAATTTTTTTTGGAATTGGTACATGATTTGTTGTGGAGTTTATGGACATTGCTCACTTGGAGATCATGTAAAATGTTTTTTGAATTTGCCAGCCTTTGCACATTTCATTTGTTTTTGTAAATAGTCAAGCCTTTCTTTAGTTACTGTCAGCAAGAGTGGCTGAAGGGTTTTTTTTCTTAGTTCTGTTTAAAGGGGGAATGTGGTATTAATCATCCCACACTTTCTTTGATTTTATTTATCTTGCAATGCAAATCACAAAAGATTCCAAAATATTCACTTTCCTTGCCGTTTAAAAAAAGAGAAATGCTTGGCTGGGCTAAAAATAGCTTTTCTGTTCACGCTAATTTGTTCCACTTTGTACCGAAGTCTAACTGCCACTGTTTTGATGTTATATGTGCAAGGCGGTTTTTCGTTTGGAATGTTCGAGAACATTCTTTTTCAACTGTCATTGTTTTTCTTGCGTGGTAAATTTCTGGAAATTTTTTTAGTGGAGCTTGAGTTTTTGATGTGTGTGGACGCATCAAGTGTTCTTAACACTTGATGCAAAATGTCTCCCATAATGTGCGAACGTTGGTAATAAAATGGACATTACTTTTTTCGATTATGTTTTGTTCTCGTGCTTCATTTCTATTGGAATACGTCGCAATGGATTACTATATTGATGTCAGCACCGAGGAATCATGTGAGTACAAATTTTGCGATATTTTTACACACACACACCTCCACCACAACACCACAGGGTCTTCATTTTCTCCGTCGCGATGTTGATTCGCTCCCGTGCGAAGTGATGAACGTCTTCCAACCGGGCCTGGAGATCCTGGACGTACTCCTCAGGCGATGAAGGCGCATCTGGAGGGAGACAGAAGACGAGATCACAAGGTAGCCGAAGCTCTCGGCCGAAGAGCATTTGTGATGGGGAATATCCAGTGGTCTCGTGGACAGCACTGTGGTAGGACAGCAGGAACAGAGGAAGTTTCTTGTCCCAATCCTGTTGATTTTTGGAGACCATAAGCGAGAGATTATTAAGAATTGTCCTGTTAAATCTCTCCACCATGCCGTCCGATTGTGGGTGTAGTGGTGTCGTTCGAGTTTTCTCAATTTTGAGGATTTTACATAGGCCCTTAAATACAGCAGAGATGAAGTTTCTCCCCTGATCGGAGTGGATCTGCAAAGGTGTCCCATATCTCGAGATCCAATGCTGGACTAGAGTCTCTGCTACAGTGGTAGCTTCTTGATCCGGAATGGAATATGCTTCGGGCCATTTGGTGAAATAGTCAATGGAAACGAGGATGTATTTGTTCCCATCAGTAGTTTTCGGTAGAGGACCAAGAATGTCGATCCCGATTCGTTCGAAAGGAGCTCCTACGTTGTAAAGATGTAGCTTCCCGCGGCTTCTTCTCTTCGGTCCTTTACGGGCAGCACAGGCGTCACAAGAATGACACCACTTCTCCACGTCATCCTTCGCCTTGCTCCAGAAGAAGAGCTCTCGAACCTTGTGGAGGGTTTTCAGGATAACAAAGTGTCCTCCAGTCGGGCTACTGTGCAATTCCTTTAGAACGTCTGGAATTCTTGATCTGGGAAGGAGTAACTGCCATTTCAATGCTTTACCATCGTCAGATTCCCATTTTCGATACAGGACGCCATTTCGCAACTGGAGAGATTTCCATAGAGCCCAGTATCTCTTCGTTGCAGGACTGTAGATAGAAATGTCTTGCCAACTAGGTCGCCGACTGTCTTTTTCCATTAACTCTATGATAGGCTTTAGGTCTGGGTCTTCAAGCTGATCTTTTCTTACTTGGTCGTCACTCCATGGATCAGGATCTGAAGATGATGATGTAGCAGTAACTTGACAGGCAGTAGGGATTGTCGTCCCGTACTGTTTCTCTATTCGGGAGCAATAATGGCAATTCTCGGAACAAGGTCTTCTTGATAATGCGTCAGCATTACCGTGTGACAAAACTTTTCGGTGCTTAATCTCGATGTCATATTCCTGGAGCCGCTGTATCCACCTGGCTACCTGGCCCTCTGGATTCTTGAAATTCAAAAGCCAAGTTAAAGAGGCATGATCGGTTCGGAGCAGGAATTTACGGCCGTAGAGGTAATGATGGAAATGTTCTACAGCTTTAACTATGGCGAGCAATTCCTTTCTCGTGACACAATAATTTCGCTCCGACTTTGATAAGCATTTGCTCCAGTATGCGATGACATGTTCGTTACCGTCAATTTCTTGAGATAAAACAGCTCCAACGCTCTCGTGGCTCGCATCAGTGTCAAGTATGAAGGATTTTTCAGGCTGAGGATAAGAGAGAATAGGCGTTGATGTTAAAGCCTCCTTCAGTTGTAGAAATGCATCCTCGCATTCTTTGAACCATTCAAATTTTTGTTTACTCTCCGTCAGCTTATGCAAAGGTCGTGCAATGTTGGAAAAACCCTTCACAAACTTCCTGTAGTACGTGCAGAGCCCCAGGAAACTTCGCAGCTGATGGACATTTTCGGGGCGGCTCCAATTCTTGACTGCTGATACCTTGTCTGGATCTGTTCGTACACCCTCTGAAGAGATAATGTGACCAAGGTAGTTCACCTCGCGGCGGAACAAGTTACATTTGGACATTCTTAACTTCAGGTCGGCTTCCTTAAGCTTTTGCAGCACCTTCCTAAGATTAGCCAAATGTTCCTCAAAACTGCGTCCTATTATGATGATGTCGTCCAAGTAGATAAGACAGGATTCATAAGAGAGTCCTCGTAGCACTGATTCCATAAGACGCTCGAACGTGGCTGGTGCATTGCAGAGGCCGAAGGGCATCACTTTAAATTGCCACAAGCCTTGTCCGGTTGTAAACGCCGTCTTCTCTCGGTCGTCGGGGTGTATCTCCACCTGCCAGTAGCCGCTCTTTAAATCCAGCGTCGAAAACCACTTGTGTCCGGAAAGGGTGTCCAGAGTGTTATCGATCCGTCGAAGAGGGTAACTGTCCTTCTTGGTGATGTCATTCAGGCGTCGGTAATCAAAACAAAATCTGGTGGAGCCGTCTTTCTTTCGGACCAAGACGATAGGGGATGCCCAAGGACTGGATGAGGGTTCGATGACGTCATTCTCCTGCATCTCTTTCAAGAGGATCTCAACCTCTTCCTTCTTGGCAAACGGTAGTCGTCTTGGATGCTGCTTGATAGGGGGATGATCTCCAGTGTCGATCCTATGCTGCGTTAAACTCGTGCGATCAACATCCTCGGATGTAGATGAAAACACCTGCTTGAAGTTGTCCACCAATTTTTCCGCAGCGTATCTTTGATCCTTCGATAATGGTGCACTCCCAATTAATTTCGAAGTCAATGACTCGGAAGACACAGTCTCGGAGGAATCAATTCTTCTGATGATGCAGTTAATGGGAGTACAAGTTGCCAACACTTCTCCTTTCTTAATATTCCTCGGTCTTTCACTTACGTTGGCGACTCTCACAGGAACTGCATTCCTTGAAAGGTCCACAAGCGTAGATGCCACTAGTACTCCTTTTGGGCTATTATTCTGGTTAGGATATTCAATGAGGCCGAATTTAAAGCTGTTGTTTTCCTTGAGGGAGCCAGGTATTAGTACTTCTGATCTAGAGGGAATCGATAAATCTGTTTGGGCTTTTATTTGATGAGCGGATTTTAAGTTATTTTCGGTGTTGAAAATTGCTATGTCTTCCCTCGTCGAGTGCAGCTCATTATTTTTAAAGTCGATAGAAAAATCAAATTTTCTCAAAAAGTCCAGTCCGAGAATGAAGGGATCTGTAATGTCAGCGACGAATGCCGTGTGATGGTAAGTGGCGCTCCCGAACATTATTTCTAAGTTCACTTTTCCTTCAATATCGATTTTGTCACCTGTCACAGTTTGGAGAGTAACGCATAGCGGCGTCCACAAGATCTTGAGTCCAAATTGACGAGCCACATCAGTCCTAATGATGGTAACGTTGGCTCCTGTGTCCACAATCATTTCGCAGGGAAACCCATTCACATATGCGTAAATGAAGAGTTCGTTGCAGCCGCCACTTCTTGAGGAAATCTGGAAAACTTTGGGATGGGGCTCATTCCAATTTGGCGACCTCCGCCCCGCGAGATTGCCATTGCCTAGTTTTCCTGAGCTGGAGAGGGAGAGGTGCTCTTCCCTCCAGTTTCTTGGCGGGCTTCGCAGTTCTTTCGTACGTGGCCCTCACCGCCACATTTCCAGCACTTCAGTGGTTGCCTACTTTGGTCTTTACCGGCTGTAATCTTCTTCAGGGTCCCCGAGATCTCGTTGATTTGTCGCTTAATTTCCGAGAGACAAGTCGAGTGCGAATCTGGAGCACTCGCTTCCACGCCCCTGATTGAATGGCGATCCTTGCGGGACGTTTGCTGTGCAGCCTCGAACTTCATTGCGTAGACCAGACCGGATTTAAGATCTTTGATGTCCGCCATCCGGAGAGCTGTCTGAATTTCCGGACTTCGCACTCCGTCTATGAAGTAGTTCAGGGCCAGGCTATCGCGAACACTCGAAGGACAGTCCGAGAAGGCGAGATGGGAAAGCCTCTCAACGTCTGCTGCAAAAACTTGCAAAGTCTCTCCATCCCTCTGGAGTCGGGATCTGAGCTGAAGTTGGCTGAATTCTTTTTGGCAGGATTCGCCAAAGCGAAGCTCCAAGGCCGATGATAAGGCTTCGAAGTCATGGTGCTTGTCCTCTGGGAAGGTCTGTAGTATATCAGCTGCATCCCCTCTCAGCGAGGCTGCAAGTTGACAGGCTTTCGTGGAAGAGTCCCAGGAGTTTGCTTCTGCAACGATGAGGAACTGCTTCTTGTAAATATTCCACGAGGTCTTCCCGTCAAACGTGGCCAGTTTAATGGATGGACGAGAAGTTCCAGCTGCAGCTACACAGTCACTTGAGTTGTTGCAGGATGCTGATAACTTTGATTCCAGTTCTTTAATTTTCTTTTCCACATGGTTTTCTACTGTGGTGATTCGATTCTCAGCGCTGTCTGAGTTGTTGCAGGAGCCTGATAACTTTGATTCAAGTTCTTTAATTTTCGTTTCCACATGGTTTTCTACTGTGGTGATTCGATCCTCAACGCTGTCAACTATTTCTTCTAGAGCCTCCACTTTATTTTCCATATTGGCAAATTTACTTTCCACCAAACTTTTCATTGACGTTAGATCGCTCTTAATTTCTTCTTGACTTGAAGTTATGCTAGCGGTTAACTCATTCTTAATTTCTTCTTGACTTGAAGTTATGCTAGCGGTTAAATCATTCTTAATTTCTTCTTGACTTGAAGTTATGCTAGCGGTTAAATCACTCTTTAATTGTTCTTGATTAGTAGCCAGAGTCGCCATATCATTCTTTATTTGCTCTTGATTCGCAGCCATGCTCGCAGTCATGTAACTTTTAACAGCGTTGATAGCATCAAGGAGTTTTTTCAGTTGTTCCTCCATTGCTCGAGTAATCACCATAAAATTCTGAAGTCAAAAAATCCTTAGGAAGAAAAGTCCGAGTTCACAGGTAATTCCAAGAAAGTCCTTGAAGATGCCCCACGTTGGGCGCCAAAATTGTAACGAGTCCGTAGCACCTTCAACTTTCTTCAAATGAGCATTCCAATCTTGAGGAAGTAACTATAAATTTATTTACAAGTATGTACACTATTTACAATAAGAGCAGGAAACAATTGCTAAACATCCAGCAATTAGGCAGCAAACAGTACACTGTACTCTCAACAGTAACTCAGCACCACGTATCTAACGTGAACAGTAATTAAGAAATTACAAAAGTAAAAACAACATTCGCCCAAAGCGAATAAAAACGAGCACTCTCAGCAATCAAAATCTGAAAAGAACTAACTGACTGTGTTCAAGGCCAGCTATTTATACACGAAACGAATTCCCGACAACATTCTAGTAAAATCTGAAGTATTCCAAATCATTCATAACTTGAACAATTCATTCACGAAAGTTCCAGCAAATAAAAAGAAAAATCACTCCGAGCGAAAAATGTCTTCATGCTTATCAAAGTTAGGGCAAGTGTAAAAACTACAAAGTGTTTCAGGGCCGGTATACAGATGATAAAAGTGATATCTTCAGATACATTTGCAACATGTCGCCAGATAAAACCAAAACTAATGAAAATAAAGCAAGGCAGGAAAAACCACAACTATTTACAAGATTTGTAACAATATGTTGTTGGCAGAGAAAGTTATGACTGTTTGAATATCGGTAAAATATGACATTTTTCATATTTCGGCCTTATCAACTAAAAGTACATTGAACTTTCCTCGGTTATTTATACATTATTTTAAAGTGCTTACACTGATCTTTCAAACGACACTACTTTTGCCGTGCCAACTGAAATGTACAAGCTATTTTTGGACCTCAAAAACGCCAAAAAACGTCAAAAATGCCTTGTTTTGAGGGCCTTCACTGACCTTACGGCAAAAACTTACCGCAAATTTAACATTCATTTTGTAAAGTTCAACCTTCTATATCCCATACACAAAAAGAACATTGGAGTTCAACAGTTCCTGGTAAGAGTTTTGGCTCACAGCAACTTCCATGTCTTAAAAATCCGCTTAATTTTTGATGCCGCACCTTCACCTTTAGGGATCCATAAAAACTAAACAACTCAAATTTAGAGCAAAACATTCTGGATTTGGTCTTTCAATAAGATAATAAACATTTGGTAATTTTTTGGAAAAAACCTGAGACGTCATGAATCACAGGCGTGACACTCTCTCGGATTCTTGCTCTTAATCAAAGATGGCCTACAACTGCGCATTTAGGACTTTAATTTCGAAAAGTCTCGAAGAAAGAGCACCCAACCAAATCCGAGAGAAACTTCCCCTCCCCATCATTAAATAGTACTAAAATATTCATTTTTAGGACTTCAATTTTGGAAAAATTCCGAAGCTCCCTCATCGATTCCCTTAATACCATGAAACATCTTCGAAAATTTTGTTGTCGGGGCTTTTATTTCAAACAAATTTCCAGGGTTAGAGACCTGAAAACCACCGAAAACATCGAACCTGAACTACAATTGCGTGTTAAAAGCTAATCGTTCAGTTTTTCCAGGAAAACGTACACCCCCAGATATTTGTTTTATCACATCTCCTTGAAAAAAACTTTCCTCTAACACCATTGAAAGTCGATTAAAATTACGTTTTTGGAGCTTCAATTTCGAACCATTGCCGGTCCCTAAGTATTTATAGAGCTACAACTTTGAAAATTTTCCGGGGAGGGGCCCCTGAACCCTTTTTTCCTCAACATAATCAGAGATAATCTACAACAGCTGCGTGTTCAAGATTTTAATTTCAAAAAAATGCTAGCGGAGAGCCATCGCGCCTTTTCTTACCCCTAATATTACCAAAGATTGTCTAGAATATGCATTCTTAAAACTACAAATTCAAAACCTTACGGGGGCGGGGCCCAAATATCCTCTCTCCTCAACATCACCAAAGTTAGTCTAAAACTGAGTTTTAGAGCTACAATTTCAAAAAAAAAAAAAAGGGAGGAGAGATCTCCCCCTTCCTCCCGAGATAACATAATCAGAGAACATACCAGACATAACATAATCAGAACACATACCAGACATAACATAATCAGAACACATACCAGACATAACATAATCAGAACACATACCTTCATAACATAACCAGAGATAACGCTTTTTAAGAATTCGTTTTTTTTTCTAAAACACTAGCGGTACCCGCACGGCTTTGCCCGTGGTATAAAATTAAAAGTTCATTTGTAAAATAATTAATATAGCAGAAAAAATACTCTATTTTAGTTATAATTCAACTACAATTCCTTCAAAGTATGATATAAAAATTTGGTATGGGCCCTACACTACTTCCTTTTACGTGTACATTTCTTAGTAGATGCCTTAAGTGCTAAAATAGTGCTTGGAGGGAGTAAGATAAGAATTCAAACATTTATATCCCTAGTTTGCCACGAAACAATGCAAAAAAATGTTTTACAATGATTAATCTCCAAAATATCGCCGATTTTAACATCATTCAGTGAATTTTTCGCAAAATATCACTAATAGCGCCAAATTGAACCCCCCCAAAAAAAGTTTTTAAAAAAACCGCAAATTTGTCGCCAAATTGGCAAAATATCGCTAATAGCGCCAAATTGAGTCCAAATAAAAAAAAAAAATCGCCAACTTGGCGATATGTCGCCAAATTGGCGACAAATACTTCGCGACCAAAGGCTTGGCGATATATCGCCAAGTGGTCGCGCCAATTCATCTGCATTGAAATTAACACTGATTAACTCCAAAAAAGGGGTAAAGCATCCCCTTGTGACATTCAAATGAAACCCCAACTGGAGATGCACAAAAATAAGCCAAAAGAGAAAATAAGAACAATTTTGTTGCTCACAGAAACCAACAGAAATCTTACCAAAATTTGAAAGAAGAAGAAAGTTTCCTTTCCCAGCTTTAAAAACAAAACAATACATTTTCCGAAATGAAACACTTTAAAAAGAACGTTGCAATGTCACAATTTATACGATATTTGGTTAATCTTTGTGCTTTGGGTACCCCTTTCTCGCTAAATGGGCGATAGACGCTCCTACTACTGTTTCTAAACGTTGCCAAAATCAATATTGCTGAAATGCGAAATCTATAAAAATGGAAAAAAAATCCGCCAAATCTTTTAATTAAGTCATTAGTATATTGGAAACAGGGTGGCCAGAAAAATACTACGCTCCTTATTTGGGCCGAAAAAATACTACCGTAGTATCAAAAATACTACTTCTGGCAACCCTGGAAAAAGAACGAAACAAAAATAAGTAATAATATGAACACGTAACCATAGTAACAGCATTAAAAGTTGATTTCCGTTGATAAAATAATTCATTTCATTAACCATTTTAGAATCGTTTGGCTTGCTTTACTGAAGGTAAGCCTTGAATTCCGGGATTCTAAAAACAATTGTTACAGCTCTCCTGATGATCGTAGAAACTTCGAAAAAACTTCATTTTGTGCAGAAAATTTCAAGCTTTCGAATGACATAAGACTTGAAAATGTGTATAAAATATTTCTTCCCTATTTTATCGAATTTCCGCTAAGAATTCGAATAGAAAAAGAACGAAATGGAATTTTCGAAAAATCGCTTCGAGGTGCAAAACTACATGCTACAAACTAATTTTGTACCAAATGGCATGAAAATCGACCGAACGGTTTTGGCGCTACGCGCGTGACAGACAGACAGAAGGAAAGACAGAGAGACAAACTTTCAGCTTTATTATTAGTAGAGATAGAGATAGAGAGTAGAGATTGACGAAGGAGAAATCTCGAACCTCTTCTCCCTTTAACGTAATCAAGAATCATATAAAATGCATTCTAAAGACCACAAATTCGAAAACTTTCAGGGATGCCCCACTTTTCTCCCCTTTCACATCAGTTAAGGTTGCCTAAAATTGCGCTTTATAGTTACAATTTTAAAAAAATTAAGGGGTAGAGCCCTCTGCTCCTCTAACACAATTTGAGGTAACAATTGCCGTTCTAAAGATTTAATTTTAAAATAGTAACGGAGAGTGCCCCCGGAACTCTTTTCGCTTAACATAACCAAAAATATTAAGTGCAATTTTAAGTCTACAAATTAAAAAAAAAAAAAAAAAAATCTGGAGGACTCATTATTAGTGAGTGAATAGTATAACATGATGAGGCCCACATTGCTAATATTTAATCTACCAATGACTCATTGGCCAAAAGATAAGATTTGCCTTAACCTTTCCTTCTCTCTCTACATTTATAAGACAGATTTAAAAAGGTTAAAGGACCCTCAATTTCAGTAGTAATAATTTAAGTCGGCGCGGAGTCTCCTTAGCAGCTGCCCGGCCCTGAAGCCGCCCCTGTGGGCGGCAAGTACACAAGATACGATCTTTGCAATGTTCCGATGAGAGTAGAGATACTCTTGGTCAAAGGGAGGAATTCTTCAAGGAGAGCCAAGGGACGTTAAATTATATTGTTGCGGATCCGAGTTGTCAGAGCAAAGTTTCGGGACCAAGCTTTGCCAAATTCGCATGAAAGATTACCAAAATGCGATCGATAACTTGCCTGAAAAGACAACCGCTCATTAATCGCCGGAAAATCCATACATAAAAGGCACTAGATCCAAAGTGATGAAACTTAATCATGCTGCGTAGGCTCGTCTATAAGGTCTCTATATAGACTGATATCTAGCAGCTCCAGGTTAACCTAGAGCCGCTATATAGACAGGCCGACGCATCAAGATTAAGTTTAACCACTTTGGATCCAATTCCTTAACTTTTACTTGCAAATTTTCATTGTTGCGGAGTAGGGTTACCAGAAAAAAGTTTTGGCACATTGCTAAGCTTTGCCAAATCCACGTGCCACTAATATTTGTTCACAGTGAAAAATTATCAAAACGCGATTACTGGCCAGAAAAGACAACCACTCAAACACAGTAACACGCGCTGGATCCAAAGTTGTGAAACTTAATCTTGATGCGCCGGCTCGTATATATAGGGGCCTTAGGTTAACCTAAGGCCCCTATATATACGAGCCGGCGCATCAAGATTAAGTTTCACCACTTTGGTAACCTAGAGCCGCTATATAGACAGGCCGACGCATCAAAATTAAGTTTCACCACTTTGGATCCAATTCCTTAACTTTTACTTTCAAATTTTCATTGTTGTGGTGTGGGGTTACCAGAAAAAAGTTTTGGCACATTGCTAATCTTTGCCAAATCCACGTACCGCTAATGATTGCTCACAGTGAACAATTACCAAAACGCGATTACTAGCCTGAAAAAACAACCACTCAAACAGTTAAACACGAGCTGCTGGATCCAAAGTGGCGAAACTTAATCTTGATGCGTCGGCTCCAGGAGCGCCCCGAAGGGAGGGGTAGGGAGGTCACCGGGACCTCCCAAACATCTTCCTCATTCGGCAAATTCGGACAACGATTCGGCACATTCAGAGATAATACTGAATTTTTTTTTGCAATATTTATACATATAAATATGCAAGTGAGGTCGCAATCTTTCTTTTTTTTTTTTGTTATACATTATCTCATTCTTTTATTGACGTTACTTACCATAAACCAAACCGTTTCTTTCCATCCCGCCTTTAGGTGAATTAATTAGTGTGTGTAGCATGACCCCAAACAAGACGGATAATATGTAGTGAAAATGCTGCAATGCATAAATGTTGCACTTTGAACGCAAAGAGCTCTAATATTTTGTGCCGCGACTTCCGTTTTTTTTTTTTTTTTTGCTTTACCAGCAGATCTTCTCATTTCTCGTACTGAAAAATACTATCTGCTTAGCTTCATTTATTCAGTTCCATTTCTTGACTTTCTTCCATGCGAAAAGAATCGATCGTCGAACTAGTTCAATATTGTTTTTCGTTTTAATTATAGCACTAAAATACATCTATCCGTTTTATTTAATTTATTGATTTTGCTTGCAATGAAGAGAATTCGTAAACGATATAAAGTTAAGTACTTTTGATGACGATTATAAACGAAAACAGGAGGAACTTTGAAACGATGGAAGACATATTTCCGTGAAACTTGCTGGAGCTCCAAAAAATCCATTTGATGCTGCAAGAAAGAAAATAAAGACTGCTTCAAGCAGCGAATTATCGCAATTAACGGTTAGTTTTAAATTTATCTTTTTTCTTCCTCTTTTAATTTGTTTCAATGATTTTTACTTCCTTTTACGTAGTAAAGGAAGTATTGTGATCGAGAAATAAAAATCACTCAAATTTGAGTCTAAATTTTGATTTTGCACACCCCCGAATGAATGTTCAGTAGTTTTTTCGACCTGTCAGCACGTGCATATGTACCTATCGACATATCGCACCCTTGCTACAAAAGTGCCACAACTCAAAAATTGTAATTTTTGAGTTAAGACCGCCATTAGACGTAGTTTACACGTCTCTACCAATCTTCAAAAGTGCCAGAAGTTGCATTGAAAAATCAGCCGCCAAAAGGCAGTTATGGCGTTTTGTTGTTATCAAGATGCATAGGACCCCTTCCACTGAAGTGCCACATCTTGAGTTTTCGTCCAGCCGTCGTAGAGTAACATGCGTAACTAACGATCATAGTTTGAGATGTATCGGTCTTCATATTGACAAATTCAAAAATACTAAAATGTGCCTAGTCAGCCCGGGAACAGTTTTTTTGCAATTCCTGGAAAACGTAGTTTTTTGAGTTGTGGCACTTTTGTAGCAAGGGTTCGATATAAGCAGCCGAAAAATCCTTTTCAACCACCCTCGAGTTAATTACGACGAGTTTTCTCGTGACGTCTGTATGTGCGGATGTATGTGCGTATGTATGTGTGTCGCATAACTCAAAAACTATATGCCGTAGAAGCTTCTAGCTTGGTATGTAGGCTCTGAGGATGGTCTAGTTGAGTACCTCCCCTTGTGGTTGCATTCGAATGTTCCCAAGGGGTGTTTTTTTTTACCCCTTTAGCAAATAAACTATGCCGTCTCGCAATAACAGTTCCGGTGACAACTGCCAAAGACGAACGGTCTTTCAGCAAATAGAAACTTTTAAAAAATGTCCTTCGATCAACTATGGAAGACGACAGATAAAACAGTTTGATGCTTATTTCCTGGGAAAAAGACACAGCAGAAAAACTGGAAACAAAGGAAATAGTAAAAACGTAGTCATTACTAAAAACTAGACGTGTAAAAGTCAAACTTTAGCTCATGAATAATATTTCTAGCAAAAATTCTAGAACCAACAGTTTTTATAAGTGCCAACTCTTTTTTGTATTTTTCGCCAAAATTTTCAGATTTTAAAGTCACAATTCATGAACAGCCAGTACTATGTATGTGTATATGTGTATATTTTATTTATTTTAACTTAATTCTGTTGTTTCACAAACCTGTTAAATAACCAGCATGCTTTAATTTGTAAACACACATCATATATGCAATATTTTATAATCTGTCTTGCAGACAATATGTTTTAATCTGTATATATGTATATTTAAGAAATCCTATCAGTTGCTTTGACGGTTCAGAATACAACCCCGCTGTTATTTATCACAGGTTTTTTTTTTTTTTTTTTTTTTTTTTTTTTTTTTTTTAAGTGATACCCATCGTCTTTTCTCACAAAGTAACGGTATAAGGTTTGTGTACATACGCGTATTTTTTCATTCGGCACATTTTGGAGTTCCATTCGGCAAATTGAGAGTTTTCCCCCTCCCAAAAGTTTAAGCTCGGGGCGCCCCTGGTCGGCTCGTCTATATAGGGGCCTTAGATTAACCTGTAGATCTACTAGAACGCGCGCGTTTACCCACCGGTAACTCCAGGTAAGAAATAGTCTGCGCACTTCACCAGAAAAATCCCGGTGACGTCATAACCTCTACAAGATCAACCGCGCGGTGCCACCGGTGATCTGTCTGTTTCCGAACCTGTAGCAAGAATCTGCGATGCACGTCACAGCGTGGCGCTGTTTTTGCTGCCGGGCCTTTTCTTTAGTTTCGATTTGAACGCCATTCATTGGTCTCCGTCTTCATTAGGCAAAACATGGGGCAAAGCTACATCCGATTCGAAACTGTTTTTGTTAAGCGTCAGTTTCTTTCATGACAGCTCTTTGTTTACGATTTTCTTCGAGCTTATAAGTAAGTCTAATCAGTTGAATAAATTTAAGAGAATATAAAACAATTTACCTGTTGACTTATTCTGAACTCGAAGTTTATAATTGCATGTCAAATAATTTGCAAGAACATCCTTTTCCAAGCTTTAAACTTATAACAAACGTACTTTAATGACTGACAGTTTAAAAAATTGTAACTTTCAATACCAAAATATGGTATGTAGGAATTTCTTTGTGGCGCAACAATTTTTAATTTCCGAATTTGCAATCAATGTAAAAAGCGAAAACTACAATTGTGCCCACAATGACAATTAAGTATCATTATGAGTAAAGAATAATTCATATTCTACTATGAATGAAGAAACAAGTTTTGCGGGGTCTAATAGCCCCTTGATCCGAAAAAAAATTTCAGAACCACCTCAGTTTGATAATTTTTTTGATAATTTAGACTGTGCTTCAGATTGCAGTACATCTGTGGTATCTTACTGTAATGAGCCTTTATGTTCAGTGCACCATGTTTCTGCCAAATGCTCCAATGAATTTTTCAAATACCCTCATCCAGCTGAGATTAATTTAACTAAAGGCAAACATAAGCTTCGAAACAGATCGAAAATTTATACAAGAGTTGAAACTGCATCAACAAGTTGGAGTTTAAAAGAAGTTACAGAAAAATTGAAGCATTTTGAAAATTATGGCACGAAATTTGGTTATGAATTGGGGGATATTGTGAAAGTATGTTATTATCCTCTTTGTGTGCATGAAATAGAATACTATCACAGAATCCACAATGCTAAAAGTTCACAAAAATTATTGTCTATGGTTGTCAAATCTGATAATGACTTGCAGCCTCCATTAGTTCAAACAAATGCACCAAAGGCTTTTGAACTTCAAAATTCTGCAAATCTAAATGAATACCAAGTGCCCAATAGAACGTCGTCGTCATCATACTCAGAATTTAACGAAATAGAAATGTTATTTGAAGGAAAGAAAGAATCTCTTAAAATGATCCCTGATCCACGATTTGATGCAAAGAAAGCCAACATTGTCAATTCAGACATTTCTCCTTCTTATAGCAATCAGTTGCCTACTATAAATAATAACTTAACTCCACCTTCAATGCACCATTCTGGTTCTCTGAACCCAAGGGTCTTTGGAACAGATGCTACTGTAGATAGTAAAGCTTGGCCGGATATTTTCAAAGCTGTCCAAACACTGAATTCTTTACAGCACCTACCTTTTGAAAATAAATATTTGGGTCAAAGTGTGGCATATTGGAGTGAGACATCTCACAAGTTTCATTCAAGTATCGATGAAAAAATAAACCCTAACTTAAGTATTAGAAACCAATCAGTTTCAAGTGATATTTACTTAGGATCTGGTGAAGGAAGCGGAACAAGACATGAATATGACATGAAATCAACTTCAGGGCAAAGGAATGAGAAAAATTTCTCTAACATTCAGTCAAGATTCAAGCAAATGGCTGAATCGCTAGAACCTCAAAACAACACTCATAATGCTTCATATCAACAAAGCAATACTTTACATGCTGTTAGTGAAGAAAAAAAAATCAAGCCTGAACATCATCCCACGAAATCATGTGAATTGCATTGTATGGACAGCTCTTTGCCCCCTGTTAAACAAAACAAGTTTTTAATAGAAGCGACAGTTCTCGAGTCAAACGAAAAAACTCTAGAAATGACAAAAAATAAAAGCTCTATGCATTTTGATAAATCGAATTTGATGGATTTCTCGATTCAATCTGCTGTTCAGAATGTAAATGTTTCTGAAATCCAGAAAATTTTAGAATTAGCTGCAAATATAAGTGTTAGCAGTCAAAAGCAAAAAAAATGCAAATGTGTCAGGATGATCAAGCACAAACAGAAGAGCAGCAAGAGTGTTCAACTTTGATAGAAACACGTTATAATAGTGATATTACTATTGATAAAGTAAAGGAAAATTCTCACAGACAGGAAAATTCTGAACTTAATTTTTTAGTGTGTAACAATAAAAAATCTACAGATGTTTTTGATGATTCTGAACGATTCCAAGTCTCTTGTAAAAGTGCAGTTGAAGAAAATAAGATCCCAGTAATTGATCTTTCAGACAGTGATGATGAAGCCGATGTAAGCATTTTACCAGGTTATAAAGGTTACGATTCAAATGTAATTGAAATTGATTGTGAAGCTTCTGTGAATTCAAAAGAAGATGCTGAGAAACAAAGGAAAACCGAATATGAAGAGGAAATATTTTCTCCTCCAGTGCTTCTAGATGGAAGTCAGAAAGCAATCTTGGCGAGAAATCTTGAGGCTAACAGTAAGGGGAAAAATGAAATGAATGAACATTTTCT
The DNA here is from genome assembly GCA_038373865.1 of Uloborus plumipes. NCBI lineage: Eukaryota > Metazoa > Arthropoda > Arachnida > Araneae > Uloboridae > Uloborus > Uloborus plumipes. The sequence goes on along the minus strand of JAXGGA010001780.1, from coordinate 105,683 downwards.
GCATGAGTCTTTACCTGTGTTGGATAAAATTTCCAAAACTAAAGAAAAAGTTGAAGTGGTTTCTAACCTCCCTACAATTTCTGTAAAAAAGAGAGAACATGAAATAACAGGGCATATAAATGATCAAAAAAATGAAAGCAAAATCCTGCCAGACAGTGGTGTAACTCTTAATGACAGTAAACTTAAAGTTATATATACAAAACCAGGGAAGGAAAGTTATAATTCAAAGTTGTGTGTAATCTATTCTGAAGCTTCTTTGTATTTAAATGAAGATACTGACAAACAAAATGAAAATAAATATACAGATGGAAGAGCTTCTCCACCTCAAAGCAAGTGGGAAAATATGGAAAGAAATGCACTTAACAGTGAAGAGAAAAACAAAAGGAATGAATATTTTGTGGAAGATTGTTTACCTGTTTCAGATGAAATTTCCCAAAATAAAGAAATAGTTGATACAGTTTCTGATCTCCCTATAATTTCTGGAAAATTGAAAAAACACAAAACGACTATGCATCAGCAGTACAAATCTTGTAAACGGTTAAAAAACTCACATTTTCCCATTTCTGAATCTAGAGCTTTTAATTTAAAGAAATCTAATACTCTTGAATTGTCGGAATCTTTAAAAAATTGTATGCACAAAAACTCATCAAGTATAGAAAAGCAAGATAAACAATCAAATACATATACGATGAAGAACAGCAACAAAGAAATAAAACAAAAATGTAAAGATTTATCCATTGAAAATACTTCAGATTTATTTGAACCTAATCAAGTTGGTTTAAAAAATGATGACAATTTATCAAGATGTTTCTACGGTAACAGAGTTACAAACCGAGGCAGTTTCCTCACTCAACCAGCTAATAAAATTCTAAAAGCCAAACCTGTTGTCTGTTCCACTGAAGAATGCCATTCAATGATCAATTCTCCAGATATAAATATTAATGCTCTTTCACTTTTGCATAAATCTGGGCATTCTGTAGTAAGTGATAAGAATTTTTCTGATAGTTGTTCAAACAAACAAAGCACAGCTTTGAACCCCAATGTCTCTCTAATATCGTGTGAAAAATCTACTGGTAAAAATAACCAATTTAAGGATTTCAAACATTTTTATTCCCTTTCTCCTCAAGCCTTGTTTGAAGACAACTCATTCTCCTCATTATTTTCACAAAAGTCATCAGTTACCTCATTACATCCTGAAGAACTTGAAACACTATTACCCAACTTAATGCACTTCAATCAAAAGCTTTTTTACCCAGTATCTCCAGCTTCTGAAAGTGATACTTCTGTGCAAATATTTGCTCCCTCTCTTACACAAAATGCTGTTTTATCTTCAGAAACTGCCTCCTCTTTTGAAATTGGTTCTGAAAACTTAATGTCACCCTTGTTTTTTGAAAGACTTAACATGCATCAGTCTACTGGATTAGTTTATGAAAATTGTACTTGCCTAGTCCCAAAAAGTTTAAAATTAAAAGTTGGTCAAGATTCTATTGATTCAAGAAATATTTTGTCCCTTATTCTTCTTCAGAAGGCTGATTATTCCCTTTGCAAAAAACATAAAAGGGATTTTGTACCAGAGTACATTTCTCTCCACAGTGTGTATAATAAATATAAAACTTGGCAGGAGTACTACAACAGCTTCATGCCGTTGATGCTCTGTGAAACGTTACAAAGAATATTCGTCACTTGGGGTAAATTTCAGCAGTATTATCAGTATAAATGTAAAATTCTCTCCTACTCTGAAAATAATAGTAAAAATGAATTAACTGTAGAATGTGAAACGGCATACGTTGCTCAGGGGCATAAAAAGGAATTATTCCCGAAGAAAGGAAAGATAATAGTGGCATGCTTTGGCACTAAAATGAAAGGCTTCAATAAAATATTCGGCTATATTACTAATGTTCAGCTTAGACCATTTAATGCTGCTACTGACACAAAATATATTTTTAATACATCTTTAACAAATATTAGAGATGATCAAATACAAATGTTAAAATTAAATTTTATGGGAGTTTACAAATTTGATAATTTTGATAGAGAAAAATTGATTCGTATACAAGTACTCTACGATATAAAATCAACTATAAAACAAAATGATGCTTTGCTTTTTTTAGATAAATCCCCATTGCGTCAAACAATTTTGAATCCATTGGACGGGGAACTATCTTCTGTAGTTCTACCGCCAAATATTGCTCTAAAAGAACCTGATGGGATAAATAAATGTGTGAAAAAAATTATTGAAAGCATTGCTGCTCCTTTTCCTAGTCCTTCGCTCACAGTCATAAAATCATCACCCTTATCTGATCGTTTGTTAGTTATTCCTCCACTCATCTCAAAAATGAAAGAATCATATCAAACTAAAGTTCTGTTGTGTACTAGAACCACTGAAGCTTTAGCTGAGATAGGTCTTTGCCTAGAAAACCATCAAATAAACATTGTTATTGTTGGTAAAAGAGCTGACACGCATGTCAAATTAAGAAGATATTTTCTGGATGATCTTGCCATGAGTGAAATCAACAAGAACTTTGATACTGAGGATAGTTTACTGAAAGGAAATTTGCAGAAAGAGCACATAAAGCCGGATGTGCTCTCAAAAGCGAAGCAATTGGTACTAACTGAATGTGATGTGATGTTATGTCTTATTCGTAACAGCCATGATGACATGATGGCACAAGAGTGCATTGCTCATATGTGTTGCATAATTGATGAAGCTACCTTGTGCACAGAACCTGAAACACTCATTCCATTGATGTATGGAATAAGCAAACTTATTTTAGTTGGTGATCCTGATGTTACAGCCAGAGTTTGTTCAGAATCAGCAAGTGATGCAGGCTACAAGCGTTCGTTATTTCACAGAGCTTATGATTTGGATTTACTTTCTGATGAAGGTAATTAATTTCCTTTAGCATCTTAGTACGGTATTACCCCCGTAGAAAAAATAAGGCTGACCAGCATGCCGAAAAATTTGAATTTTCCGGCATGCCGGATAATTCAAGGTTTATTTTCCAATAAAATTCTCAGTTCAGTTCCAACCAAAAAGCAAACCACTTTGAGGAGAAAAAAATAAATCTCGAAAATAATCTATTTTCGGAATCAAACCAAAAAATTTCAGGTCGGCAAGCTGAAATGAAATTGTGGTGGTTTTGACACCCTTGAGGGGAATTTTATCTTTTATGCTCATCAAAGTGGCTGTTATTAATGATGATCATTAGTTACGGATCTAGTATATATGCCAATTAAATAATGGATTCAAAAGCAGTCATTGTCACAGCGATTTGTTCATACCTTGTTTTAATAAATTATTTTTAGTTCCTTTTAGAGAGGTATAAGTTGATTTTTCATTTATTGAATAACTGTTGTAAATTCTTTCTGCAACTGAAATATTTAAATTTTAGGACTACAAATGTTTGTTTAGTTTTAATTTAATATTTATGAAATGATTCATTGAGATTTTTGTCATAATAACAGAAATGGTATTGTAAATTAATATCCTGAGTTTTTGCAATTGACCAGCTTCTACAGATATTAATTCAGGGCAACAGTTATTTCCATAACGTTTTAAGTACAGCTTTTTTTAAAACCCTATTTCACTAGACATAGAGATTATCTCCGTGTTTTAAACACATTAATATTTTTGTTTTTTCAACATGTATGCAAGTCTAGATTTTTTTTCTCTTTTTTCTAATTTATGAGCCAATATTTAGAAAAGTGCCAATTTGAAGTTGGAGTTTTCTGAAAAAAAATTTTTTTTGCAGAAAAAAACTAATATTGGATTTCTAGTCTAAATGCAAGAAAATAAAAGGGGGGAGGTCAAGGAAGTTATTTACCCCCTCCTTAGATTACTCACTTTTAAACCGTTACAGATCTGATGAATGTTACAGATCTGATGTTAATATGAGTTACATATTTGAGTTTATGCTTTCAGTTTTCGTTAACATCTCTAAATATGATATCATTTCTTTGAATTTTTAACATAGAATCAAGATCATTATATTAAAATATATATATTAGGCTAAAAAATCAAATTTCATTATAAAAAAGCATTTCTTGGAAATAAAAATGAGCGATAAGGTTTTTAGATAAAATAAATTATGAGGTTACCAAATCCAAGCTAATAAAACATTTGTTTTGTTTTGAAACAACACACAACTTCAACTTTTTCAACACACAATTCTGCTGCTTGCTTTTCTTTAATTAGTTGCAGGAAATTTAATTTCTTGATTTAGCATGCTAGTCTAAATTCAAATTTAGCATGCTAGTTATTATCTAGTTATTTAGCGAAGTTATGAGAAATTGAAGCACCAAAAAAAAAAAAAAAATAAATAAATAAATAAAGTAATAATAATTAATTAACTTAATTTCTGCAGTGTCAATTTTTCTTATTTTACTAACTTCTATTGTTAGGTCATACAAACCACAAATAAAGCAATTGTACTAAAACTCATTGCTTTTCATTTTTTAAGAACAAAAATATTCAATATATATGGCTAAAGCCTATGATTTTTGCTTTTTATAATTCTGAAACGTGTGAGTTAGTTCTGTAACATATTCGCTGTTTTTCAATGTTACCGCTCTGACTGTTACCGATCTGACAAATTGACAAAGTTTTTTTTTTTTATTTCCGAGTCGATCGCACTAAACCAAAATCAAACATGTGGTTTTTTCACTTGTAATAAAGGACTATACTTATATATAAAATAATTTTTAAAATAATAAAAACTGAGCAATTTATAGCGTGTTACCGATCTGATGACTCAAATGACACACATTTTATAAAATCACTTTAAAAAATCTTGCCTACAATTTTAGATGCAGAAATGCAAATTTTTAATTACGATTCGATAAAACATCCCACCAGGTACTCAGTATCACGTGGTATAGGTGCAGGAAATGATTTTGGGAGCCTAAACATAGATCGGAAGTTATTGTTACCACTCTGATGGCGGAACTTGGGACACGCTTATTTCGCATAGGCTAGAAAATCAGAAATCAATTAAAACAAAAACGAAGTAAAATATTAACAAAGGGGTAAAAATAGAATCGTTTTTTGTGCAAGTGCGTTTTTTTGGGAAGTTAGAAAGTGCGCATGACCTGTTTGCATGCTAAGCTTTGCTACTGGGGACACGTTACCGATCTGATTTTTGATGTATAAAAACAATATTTTCTGAAGAAAAAAATTTTTTTTTTCTGATGTTATTAGATGAAATGAAAGCAGAACCTTATCTTCTTTCTGGGGAAAATTATTTTTTTAACTAGTTATTGAAATACTAGTGAAAATTCACTTGGGACTCAAATTGGCACTTTTCTAAATATTAGCTCTTATACCTTTTCAAGATTTTCTTAGTCATTTTTCTTTTTATTTAGTACAGTACTGCTGACAAAAAGCTTGTGAAGGGAACCTGTGGCTCGTTTTATGTTCAATGCTACTAATCAAGAACCAACTTTTCATTATCAGACAATTTTTAATTTTCTTTTTCTCCCCCATGTTTTTGAATGTTATGCAACAAACTAAATGCGATTGATTTTCCATTGCCCGACAACTTGAGAAAATTTGGATTATAATGTTATCCCAAAAATCTGTGAAGAGGGGGATGAGTAGGTAAGGCTCGACCGATGGCATTTTTTGGCCGATGGGCCGATGCCGATTGTTGGCCGATTGTTCAAAGTTGGCCGATGGCCGATTTTTTTTCCTCTTCCATCGGCCGATGGCCGATGCCGATGGCAAAAAAAAAATCAAATGATTAGAAAAATAAATGTTTTATAAGAGATTTGATGGGTCATATATTCATTTCATTCTACTTCTTTTTCAGTCATTCAGATTTTGGGCCTAAATTTCTATTTTACTACCACTCGACAAAAATTATATGAGAGAGAGAGAGAGAAGCAGTAAGTTGAGAACTCATTCGTACCATTTGTACTGGGTGTAGTCATGCAGATACTTTCTTAGCTGCAATCCGATGTTCCAAATATGCTTTTTACTTTTTCTTTTCTTTTTTTGACTAATCAATTTTAATTTCAATGCAGACTAATATCATAAATTGGTGACAACTGAGTGATATAATCGCAAAGTGTTTTATAACTAACAAAGAAAGATACAACAAAGATGGAGAAAAAAACAAGATGCTGATTCGGTATCGGCTGGGCGGTATTTGACAAAATTCCTATTAAAATTGTCGATATTTGTAACATGAATCTCTGTAAAGCAATTGCGATATTGCGAATCGGTTCGCAATATACTCTTTTATTCATGAATTAAGTTCCACGTACATGTACGTAAAAATTTGAAACGGACACTGTGTTTGTAATAGGCAACTGCTTTATTGTTTAAAATAAACATAAAAAAAAAGATTTCTGCAACAATATGCGGACTTAGATATACCAAACTTGGTAAAAGAACTTCCCATTATGTTGTTTAATCATTAAAAAAAGAACAGTTAACTGGTCAACAAATTTTTCTGTGTGAGTAGAAAAGTTCTTTAAGATAATTTTAAACTACAAAGTTAAACAAAAAAAGAAGTTCTGTCAAGAACCTAAACGAGCCTACTTTTCCGTACAACGACATCGGTATTCTACCATCTGATCAATATTCTTTTAATTATCTGAGACGGCAAATTATGTCAAACGTACATTTTTAGCACATAAAGCTGATTTCTAAAAACCAAATATGCAGATTTCATCTAATGAAATAGGCACTTAAAAAGTAAAAAAAAAAAAACAAAGTTGTTGCATCTTTTAAACAATGCAGCTTTTATAGTTCTTCCGTTGAAAAATTAATTAATTGTTATGAAAAAAAGAATTAAAAATAGGAAGCAAATCAAAACACATTTTATTAAAAAAAAAAAAAAACCTCGTTCCTAAAAAAATGTCTCGAATTTCATTTTTATTCCGTTGCCAATAATTAAAAACAAATAATTGATTAAATAAATAATAAAATATTCCCTTAAACAGAACCGTAAATTCGAATTTTTTCAGGGAAAGGGGGCAAAGGGTGTGTACACAATATAAATTTGCGAAAAAATTGGCAAAAACCGCGCTTACTTACATGTAAATACATTGATTGCCCAAAGTCAGGGGGTAATTGATCCCCCCCCCCCCACCCATCCCCTATACTCCAAAATGACGGGCCTGCTCTTAAATGAGTAATTTTTGTTTGATAAAAAATCGTCTGCCAAAAAAAAAAATAAATAAATAAATAAAACGAATGAATAAACAAAGAAAACAATCGTCTGTACGGTTATTTCTTTTAAGAGTAGGATTCAGTCATTTTTTCCCAGCCTGCATTTCTGCAATGTTTGCTGAGTCAATGTGAGAGTCGAGGATTCAGAGTTGGGTTTGAAAAGTCGGAGTCATCAGTCGCAGTCGACAGGTAGAGTCAGAGTCAAAGGCACAAAAATTCTAATAGTAGGACTCAGTCCTTTTTTCCGAGCCTGTATTTCTACCATAGGGGTGGAGTTGGAGTCGAAGATTCGGTGTCGGAGTCGATTTAAAAAAATTAAATTCGTCCAGTCGAAATCGAAAGCTCTAAAATTATAATGGTAGGAGTGGGTCATTTTTTTCTGAGCCTGCATTTCTGCCATGTTTGCGGAGTCGGAGTCAGAGTCAAGGAGTCGGAAGCAGAGTCCTCACTGCAGCTTATTCAGAAAAGTACTTTTTTGTCAAAACCGTTTTCTAACAAAGTTAGTTTGAAGGAAATCCGCCTTTAAATTCAGGTTACACTTTAACTTAAATATCCCCGTAGACGCAATGTTAAGTCTTTTTATGAACGGTTCAATATTGAACGAAAAATGGTTCAAATCAAAAAGTGAAATATGGGAATGAGGTGTCTTCGCCGAGCTATTTCGAACAAAAAAAAAAGTTTTGTTCAATTCAGAATGTTCACTTAAGAGCAAGAATCTGAGAAACTGTCACGCTTAGCACTATGAGGTGATTCATGACCTCTCAGATTTTCTCCCAAAAATTACCAAATGTTTACTATCTTGTTGAAAGACCAAATAGAGAATGTTTTGCTCTAAAGTTGAGTTGTTTAGTTTTTATGGATCCCTAAAGATGAAGGTGCGGCATCAAAACCTAAGCGGATTTTAAAGACATGGAAGTTGCTGTGAGCCAAAACTCTTACCAGGAACTGTTTAACTCCAATTTTCTTTTTGTATATGAAATATAGAAGGTTGAAACTTTGCAAAATGAATGTTAAATTTGTGCCAAGTTGTTGCCGTAAAGTCAGTGAAGGCCCTCAAAACAAGGCATTTTTGACGTTTTTTAGCGTTTTTGAAGTCCAAAAACAGCTTGTACATTTCAGTTGGAACGGCAAAAGTAGTGTCGTTTGAAAGACCAGTGTAAGCACTTTAAAATAAAATAACCAAGGAAAGTTCAACGTGCTTTTATTTACGTAAATCCGAAATATGAAAAATGTCATATTTTACCCATATTCAAACTGTCATAACTTCCTTTGCCAACAACATATTGAAATATATTTTTTTTTTGACAATGTCATACTCTATTCTTTGTCTTAACAGAACAGTTGAATCCTTTGAGGCGAAATGTAAAATTTTTTTTTACAAAAAATGCACAGGAAAAAATACATTTTTTGTAAAAAAAATTTTCTCATTTCGCCTCAAAGGACTCAACTGTTCTGTTAAAACAAAGAATAGAGTATGACATTGGCAAAAAAAATATTTCAATATGTTGTTGGCAAAGGAAGTTATGACCGTTTGAATATCGGTAAAATATGACACTTTTCATATTTCGGCCTTACGTAACTAAAAGCACGTTGAACTTTCCTCGGTTATTTATACATTATTTTAAAGTGCTTACACGGGTCTTTCAAACAACACTATTTTTGCCGTGCCAACTGAAATGTACAAGCTGTTTTTGGACCTCAAAAACACTAAAAAACGTCAAAAATGCCTTGTTTTGAGGGCCTTCACTGACCTTACGGCAACAACTTACCACAAATTTAACATTCATTTTGTAAAGTTTCAACCTTCTATATTCCATATACAAAAAGAAAATTGGAGTTAAACAGTTCCTGGTAAGAGTTTTGGCTCACAGCAACTTCCATGTCTTGAAAATCTGCTTAATTTTTGATGCCGCACCTTCATCTTTAGGGATCCATAAAAACTAAACAACTCAACTTCAGAGCAAAACATTCTGGATTTGGTCTTTCAATAAGATAATAAACATTTGGTAATTTTTTGGAAAAAATCTGAGACGTCATGAATCACAGGCGTGACACTCTCTCAGATTCTTGCTCTTAAAAGCTATTAGGTGGGGAAAGGTTATTTGATTGGTTCAATGTTGAACAAAAAATCGTTCAAATTGAAAATTTAAATACGGTAATGAATATCCTTGCCGAGATCTTTCGAACAAAAAAAAAAGTTTGTTTAAATCTGACTGTTCACTCAAAAGTTGTTAGGGGTGACAGCTTGTTCAAACGGTTCAATGTTGAACGAAAAATTGTTTTCTCGGAAATTTAAATACGGGAATGAATTATCCTTGATAAGATCTTTCAGAACAAAAAAAAAAAGTTTGTTCAAATCGGACTGTTTACTAAAAAGTTGGTATCGCGGGACAGGTTGTTTGAACGGTTCAAAGTTTCTCCAAAAATTGTTCAAAGCTAAAAATCAAATATGGGAATGAGCTGTACTCGCCGAGTTCTTTCCAACAAAAAAAAAGTTTGTTCAAATCGGAATGTTCATTCAAAAAGGTCATTAGGGAGGGGGCAGACAGACCGACACACAAATTCCCCATCTCAAAACCCTACTTTCCATATTTTATGTTTTTATTTCTGTTTGACTTTTTTTTTTTTGGACCTGGTGATAATTTTATGATGCATTAAACTACTTTTAATGCTTTTTTCGGTTTTTTCCCTTTTTAACGGGAAAGTAGGCTAAAAAGGCAACAGATAAATCACAATACTAAGTCATAGCTTGAATTTCGCTTTACTTATTTAAAATGTATGAACCGAAATGTTTGCATGTTCGTTAAAAGCTGCGATAATTACATAACTTATTTTATTGAAAAATAAATAACCATAAAAAAAAAGACAGCTTGCACCTCTTTTTTTTTTGCTACTTTTGCTCCTAATTTGATTTTTTATTTTGCTGAGTCTTGCATCAAAATGGTACTCTTTTTTTTTTTTTTTGGCTTCAGTCGCACTAAAATTGTAATTTTCCTACTTCAGCCTGCTCCAAGACGGTGTTTTTTTTCCCTCCAGTATGCTCCAAAATAATTATTTTTCCTCTCCAACACAGAATTTTAGCTGCTCCGATATTGTATCCATCGTATCCCAACCCTGATATAGTTTAAATAAAATAGACTTGAGTTATGCGTATATGATAGCAAGTTATAGAGGCCGTCGGCATATTTGCAATTGTAATGTTTAAATGAAAATATCTCATAGAACAATGGAGAAAAATGCGTAGGCAGGCGAACTATGCTTCTAATAGAAAGGTACGGTAAAAGTGATAAGGGGGGGGGGGTGTTTAAATTATTGCAATGAAAAGGCACGCTAACATTTAAAAGTGCAAAGGTACAATGATATGAGTTCAAGCGAGATATATAGTAACTAATACACAAATTATTAGTATCGTAGTGCAAGATGGCAATGGTACATATTCTATATTATAATTCTGCATTAAACTAATAGGTAAAATCTGAAATAACATAATCCTCTCTAATAACGAGCACCTCCCAATAACGGACAAAACTACCGGTTCCGTTATTCGGATGTTTTACTGTAATTCTTAAAATTCGCATCAAAGCAATCACTCGGAAAGTGTCTGCTGTGTTGTGAAAATGTCGGTATCTGCCCGATTTGGAAAATTCCAAAACCCAGAACTGTGTTAGTCCCGTTTGCTGCCCGATTTCAAGCCACATGCTGAACATACTTTTAATTGTGAAGGGAAAAAACAGAGAAAATAGAATTCCGTCTTAAGAAAACTTAAAAAAATTAAAAAAACATCAGCCTTGCATCAGCATTTAGATATTTTTGAGGCCGATGGGCCGATGTTTTTTCCATTTTAGCATCGGCGGCCGATGCCGATGGCCGATGGAAAAAAATTCAACCATCGGCGCCGATGCATCGGCCTGGCCGATACATCGGTCGAGCCTTATGAGTAGGATTACTTTTTGGTTTATTAGATGGAAATCAAAGCTCGAAAAGAAAATGGCAAAAATAATGAAATTTGGATTGTCCAAGAGAAGTTTATAAGGATTAAAATAAAAAGTAATTTAAATCAATGATTTTTTTAAAAAAAATCAATTGATTTATATCACTTGATTTAAATCATTGACACCCTGAAAAGATTTTAAAAATTATTCAAGTTTAGAGAATTAGAACTAATCAATAATAGATTAATATAATTCCAACTTAATTGATACTTTATATTTATTCATTTAATGTAGTTTCATTTTAAAAATAACTTTTTTCTAAAATTTTGGACAAAATAAATAAAATATTTTAAACAATGTATAAGTTAAATTCAGTGGGATTTTTGTTTTAAGAACTATCTTATAGAGGTCCATTCCAATGATCAGTTCATATGTCAGGGTTCGAATTTACTGCTTTTCCATTGGTTCCAGACCAGTAAAAATTATAAACAATCCAAGGACCACCATTTTTTTTAAGAAAGAAAATGTAGTTAATGATTTAAGGTGGACCAGTGATGTTGTCTGTTAACCATTATATATTCCTGTTCACTAGTCGAGAAGACCAGTAAAATTTTGTAATGATTTCTAACCCTGTACCGCTGTATGTCAATGATTTTTTAAAAAAACAATTGGTACTCGGCCAAAGTGCTACCTGGTGCATCCCTAAAAAGAGAGAAATGCAATAAAGTCTTGCAAGTGGAGTAGAATATTCATAATTTTGGGAAATCCGTAGGTTTCTCCCCTGGGGAAATTTTTGAAAAAAAGTATTAAAATCGGCAGTTTGAGGCCTTAACCCTACACACAAAACTTCTTACATCAATCTTGACGGATCTTGTTATTATATTGAAGGCTTCAATATTGCGTATTTAATACTGCATAAAGATTGTTATAACAAGATTGGAATGACAAGATGTATGCAATGTTACATACATCTTGAATTATCAATATTGATTTTGTCTTACAATATCAAGATTGCATAAATCTTGTCAGTGTCAAGATTGAAAAGAATGTTGTTGATATCATATTGTCTCCATCAAGATCATAAGCGCGCACAATAGAAGAGAAGCACATGCACAGAGTTTTACACCCAGCATTCCCTGTTTCTTGTATCGTTGTTTTTTTTTTTTTCTTTAACGCAAGAGGGAAGTCTGCATGTGAATGTGAAATTTTTTTTTCCTCAATTTGTCATTGGTCTTCCTGTAACATGAATAATTACATTTTTACAGGACACTATAAACTGAAGCATGCCATTTATATGGCAGAAGTTTCTGGGGACTTTTGGCTATTTGCTGCATATGGGGAGTCTGAGCATGTTAATCCACTTTTCTACTTTTCATTTCATCAAAAAATTAAATGAGCATTTTAAATATCTACCATAAGTTTCATCCCATGATCACAGCCTTTTTTTTTTAGAAAATATTCAATTTATCAACTTTTTAATATTAAATTTTAACTGACCTTTGTGAAGCGGATCAATGTGCCTTGTGTCTGGGTATGCTGGTCTGCCTTACCAAAAAAACTTTTGTTAGAATTTTAATGAAATATCCAAAATTTATGTTTTGTAATTAGAATGAAAAAACAAAATTTGAAGATCAATATAACGTTTCAAAAAAAAAAAAAAATGCTGAATTGCTGCGACATATGCTTTAGTGATGGTTTTTCTAGTAAATTTCGCAATTTTTTTATGTCATCTGCCATTGAAAAAAAAGCCATAACAGTTGGTATCAAAAGAATGGGACAGCCAATTTATTCCCTTTCAGTAGTCACTGAATGCCCTATGGATGCTCCAAAGTATGTTTCTAGGCCTTCAAACACACTATCAGTCCAATGTGTTCGTGATTTGTTTAGCCTGAGCAATATCTAAATCTAAATCACTTATGATGATCGAGATGATACTATCATTTTTTAAAGAATAATTTTACATGTAGGCAAATTGTTAATCGGAATAACACTTGGACCAGTCTTTTTCAACTTGTCCTCAGTGATAAATCTCTATCGAATGGCAATTGAGCTGTTATTGCCGGATTAATAGGGACTGGCGATCAATACTCACTCAGAAATTGATCACCAGTTCGCATTTTGACGTTTTCACTGAAAAATAGTCAAATATAGAAGACAGGCTCAAAAAAAAAAAAAAAAAAAGAACATGCCTTGATTTCAAACGCCAAGTTTTATTTAAATCTCGCTTATAATTCTGTAAAGTTCACAATTCCCTCTAGATGGCCAAAAATAAATATTTAATAGTAAGAAAAAATATGTTACAGACACCAAAAGTTTGATATCTTTTTTTTTAAAGGCAGTAAAAATGATTTTATAAAAAGTCCATCATAGGCAGCTGTGTTCTCTGCCTAATCAGCATTACAACAGCAATCTAACTGCCTATGCATAGGATCAAGTTTCCTAAATGCAAATCGTTGCATGGAATAAAGTGAGTTTTTATAAGTTATCTTTGGAAGAAAATTATTATTTTTATTTTATTTTTTATCTGAGGGGAAAAATGATTTTCAAAGGATGAAGGGGGCTTTTTTTATATCTTAAAATTTATGCAAATAGTTTTACGTCAGTTGAAGAACTTTTGAACATCTGTGTAACTACTTTTTGAAGAGCAATTCAATACCTGTCCTATTTTAGAAAAAGCATTTACTGTCATCCATCTTTCTTATTTCCCTCTTAGTTATTTCTACAATTTTTATTGAACATGCTTTTTTATTTGATACAATTATACTTTAATTTGTTATTTTTTTCAGCTGAGGGCTAACTCAAGAAGAATTTAACAAATTGTTTTCCTTGAAAGAAACGATACAAAGTTTCAATAAAACTTAGACTTGGCGAAAGAGCAAAGCTCTCAAAACCCAAATTTTTAATACAGAGATATTTTTTCAAGTTTGATGTTTTTAAGTATATTTTGTTGTAAAGAAAATGTGTTGATGGATTTTAAATAATATTAAAATGTTAAAAAAAAGACTTAAAGTATATTTATTTTTCGAATGCTCGATTTTTTTACCTTAACCCCTTCTAGAGAGTGCAGTTTTTAAACCAACATGAAAGGTCACACATATTTTTAGATACAGTGCATCTAAAAAATTTAACACATACAATAATCCTCCATTCGTATAAATTTTTGACAAAAATCCGAGTTGAACCTCGTCAATTATGAGTTAGTATTATGTGATATAGGAAAAATAAATACTTAAAACCCATGATTACACAAAAACTATGGGTTATGGGGGAAAAATCTGATTGGATATTTAAAATCAGCGTTAAAAATTACCCTAGAAACACAATAAATGTTTTAATAAATTCTTTGTTAACCATGTTATCTAAAACGCATTTTTTTTTTCGTTAGTGTTTTGAGTAAGTGCATGTTTTTGTTAGTGATTTATAAATTTTAGAGAGCAAGTTTTTATTTTGAATTTTGTTTAAGAATTTGAATGAAATATGGATGATGAAAATTAAAATTGTGTAACCTAGAGTTATTCTTTCGCACCTAGTATCTGCTTGAAGTCTGTTTTACTGCAAAATCTGGTAGCGAGAAGCATGGTGATAAGTTATAAACATAAGCTATCTTTGATGACGTTACGAGAAGGTGTAGAGGTACTTTTTCCAAGCAATTTTTGAAAAGTTACAAAATTAGAATTCCAGACGATTTTTGATAATGTTAGGAACAGGGTTTCAGGAGTTGATCCCCTTGAAGTTTTTGGAAATTAACGTCCTAAAAACGAAATTATAGACGAGCTTTGATAAGGTCAGAGGAATGGAGTGTTCAGGGATTCTTCCAATCTAATTTTGACAGTTAAAGTTCCAAAAAGTTTCAAACTCTCTTTATTGATTTTATAAGAGAAGTTTGGCATGAGCTCCCTCAAAACTTTTTCAAACTGAAGTCTTTAAAAAAAGCGATTGTGGAACATATCAAGTGACATTGGGGAAAGGGGGATGAGGTTTGAAACTCAATGATTTATTTAGAATTGAAGATTCAAAATAAAATTTTTAGATCTTCGATAATGTTAGAGCAATTAGCGTTTGCGAGGAGGGATTCTCAGATCCTCTAAAACCAAATGAAGGAATTATCATTTTCTTTCAGATTTTTCAATCCTCACTTCTAGAATTTTGAAGAAAGAGGAATCTGAGCATTTGTCGAGTTTTTGAAGAAGAGTTCATGTCTATTTTCAGTTTATAAAAAAAATTAAAAAGTATATTGTTTCTGTGGAATATTTTCAGGACTAGTAAATTGCTTGCAAAAATGTGAGTGCTTGTAAATCAGAGGTTTGTAAAATTGAGCATTACCTGTATTTAGCAAAAATATAGTACATTTTAAAAGCAATATACAATATTTACAACAAAAGTAACTCTTTTTTTTCACTTTCATATTTTAAATCACTTTATCCTTAAAAATTAATAAAAATCTGAAAAAATCAAATCATTTTTGAAATTCTTTGCAATCAAGGGCTGAAAAAACTTAAAATTTAAGAATGTTTTTAACTTATTTACAGTTGTATTCACTAGCTGATTTTAACTTTCACCAAACTCTAATTTTGATTGGATCAAAACCTTCAACCAAACTGAAAACTTGAAATTAATGGTTTGGCAAACCTTGTCTGTAGAATAAAATCCGTAGCAGAGTTGGCAACCCCCAAGGTTTTCAAGAAATAACTAATGTAATAGTTTTTTTCCCTAATAGTTTGAGAATTTAGACTTGTTTTGCTGTAGAAGAACTAAGAGAATAATATATATATATATATATATATATATATATATATATATATATATATATATATTTGTATCAATTGTTCAGAATAGAAAACGTAGTTAAACAATGAATGCTTCAATATTTCATAGTTGAGGCTTACAAATAAATTTTAAATCTAATAAAATTTAATTAGTTTTAAGTTACAATGGAATTAAACTCTTTTAGTCACATTATTTCCCTGAAAATTAAATACAAGTGTTTTGAAAGTACAAAGAGCCCTTTGTGGGACCAATGGAACGATGCAAAGAAATAACTAGAAAATATCCTATATTTAGGCTGCTGGAATACCAAAATAGAAAAATAAATAATAGAAATAAGTTCAAAATCACTTACTTTCTGTCAGCACTCAAAACAGCTCGTTCATACGATTGATGAGGCATTTAATATGGAGATAGTTTACTTTTTTCCATTCATTGGGTGCTTGCAGATTTTATGAACTGTAGATAGTTTACTTTTTTCCATTCATCGGGTGTTAGCTGATAGGCTGAACTGTAAGCAATATTTAGTAGTGGAGCATGCTTTCAATCCAAGAACCTCTGAAAACAGTTCTCTTCAATCCCTCCAAAAATTAATACAAAGGACTATGTCTGTCGAAAAACCCTCTGAAAACAGTCAACTTCAAGCTCTCCAAAAATTGACAAAAAGAACCATGCTTGTATAACATGCATTTTTAAAATTTCATTAAAGTTGTGCCAAAAATGCGGGATTGTTAAATATTGTAGTCTATTCAATCTGTTTACAATGTGTTCCTTTTGTTCCAGAAATTAACATAAATATTTGTGAAGAAAAGGTAAATATTTTTCTATGTTTAAAGAAAAGAAAGGTGTTAAATACTACTTTTTCAAAGCCACAAAACTTGAAGAAGTGGTCCAAGACACTCTTAAAAAAACACACAATATGATGACGGAATTAAAATCATTTTTGCAAGCAGAGAAAAATAAAAGCTTTTGAATATAAGTTATGAAAAATTGAACTAGATAAGGGTGGTTGTGAGCTCTTCCCCATTTACGATAAGACAAACATGCATAGAAAGCCAGAGGCTGACAGATGCAAAACAAATCACAAGTAACGACAATTTATTACAAATAGGATTTCGGACAACATTTTAGTTTTAACAAAGGTTTGAAGCAGTTGTCCAACCTCTAGCTGTAAACACACGGGTGGTGCAAGGATGGTTGCATTGTCATGAAGAATCGGCCTGAAGCCACATTGAATAGTTGCTTTTAAAATATCTTTAAAAATAAAATATTACGTAAAATGGTTTTTAATTTCTTAAATATAACTATTTTTTGGCCTGTTTTGCATCCTTCAGTCTCTAGTTTTGTGTTCATACACTGCGTCTGCATCACATGTTCCGCTATGATTTTAACTTGTTATTGATGTTACTAACCACTTTCAAAATTTGACCACCACACATTTTCTGATTACTTTATATACATGAGTATCCTTTTTTATTTATTAACTAGCTGCGTGGCCCGGCCCTGCCCGGTATACCTTGAGAATAAAGTGATGTCAAGTAACATGTCTATAAAAGTCCTGATTAGATTAAAGTCGACATTCTGTGCAGTACGAAAAATGAATCAATTGCCAAAAAAGTTTTAAATCCCTGCTACAGGAAAAGCAAAAACTTATGTTCAAGAACAAAATGGCAACACCTTTGTGTTATTAATAATTTCTTTCATGCTCGTGCAGACTATTTTTATAAATCTAATTTAAAATGGATATTTCCAAATTTAAAAACGCCCATATCTTTTTTCAGGGTGGAGATAGCGATTAGTGGTTTTGAAAACCTTCGGAAGGAGACTTTCCCAACAGGTATTTTTTGCGTTCTTTCGAATGAGGCCAAGATCAAGAAGATCAGATAAGTATTTCACTAGATAGAGCCATTTTAAAGTACTTTATTCGAAACTCGAACGGGTTGGTACTTTTTTCCCCGCTCAAAAACCACCCTATGATCCTTCCCGGGTGCCCAAGTATCTCCCTGCCAAATTTTGTCTAGATCCGACGTAAACTGTGAATTTGTATAAGGTACACACACACACACACATATATATATATATATATATATATTCTTTGTTTTATTTATATGGATTAATTAGGTTCGTAAGAAATGAAAGTGCTTTAGAATGTATAAGAATTCTAGCAGTAGGATTGAATCTGGAGAACGTTTCATCAAATGCTAATTTTCTGAAAACCATTGTATTTTGCATTAAATATCTTTTTGCAAATTATTACTTTGCATACTTAATAGTTCAGGGTTCCCACTTCTTTTTCAGAACAAAAAATAAGGACTTTCTAAGGACTTTTTTCAAAAGAAATTAAGGATCTCGAAAGTAGTTATCAATCATCAAATATGCATGAATTATATGGGTTACACAAACACACCTTGGTTTTCAAGAATTGTTTTTTCCGAAATTTTTTTTTAAAAGCGTTTATCATTAGATTTCAAGCCAAGACTAAAAAAAAATCTTTAAAATAAAGAACTTTTTTCTTCTTCATAACAATTCCAAGGCTAGCCGTAATTTTACATCAAACACTGGACATTAAAGTACAGGTTTTAAATGCAAGATGCATCAGAAATTTTTAGGCTGCGTCTGGCAGAAATAGAAGTATAAAATATGTATTATACGAACATATTGAGTTAGTGTGAGGGGAAAAAAATTTCAATTTGCTATCTTTCTCAAGAAACCAAAAATGCTAAAACGGATTTCACTACATGGCAAGGAGCAGGGCTGGATTTGGATTTATGTACAAGCTGAATAAGCTGCAGATCAGGGCCCTGTTTCGTTGGGGGCCTCCAACTCATAAAAAATTTTATTCGTTCTTAAAAAATTAAAAATACATGAAAAAAAAATCCTGCTCTTTTTCAAATCATTAAATTACAAGTAATAGTGAAAAATAAGGACTTAAAAGTTATTTTAAGGATCTCATCTTGAATCAAAAATAAATACTCTCAAGGGCCTTTTTTTTTCAAACTCCTTATTTTTAAAAAAGAAAAATAAGGAGTTTCTAAGGATTTTTAAGGACCGTGGAAACCCTGTAGTTACATAAAATAACATATTTTGAAAAGGATTTTAAAAATAAGTTTAGTTTGATGAAGAAACAAACCTTGCTACTGTTTCTCTGGGAGGCCAGCAGGAGGGGGGAGATATAAATTATGACACTAAAATATTTTTCCCCTCAAAGACTTGTGTAGTAAAAATATTTGAAACATTATATATATATTTTTTTCCAATGCATTACATAAATAAGTAATTTTAAGATCATTGAAATGATTCTGAATTGTGACCCTCCTCCCTTAACTTTTTGCACTTAGGGCTCTTTTTGCATGATTTTCAGCTGGGAAGAGATGTTACATTTATTTCATTTAAATTTTTAATGTAAAACTAGTATTTGTTCTTCAAAGCCATTAACCCTGCCAAGGCTGCAGAGTAAGAGTCGAAATCTTACTGATTTGTGAGTAAAGGAGTAGAAGTGTGAGATTTTAATTATCAGACGGCAGTCGGATTTCCTCAAATTTCACAGCCCTGCTAAAAATAAATGATATAGAGAACAAACTTCATATGCACACTTCTAAAATGTTGCATACCTTGTCTGTGCATTGAATTACAAATCAGTGAAAAATAAAGTCCTAGCATCTTTTGGGCTTTCTTCCTTTCTTAGCTATGATTTTTTTTATGAAACAGCATAATATATTAGAAATTGAGCTAATTAGTGGAATTGTAGTTAAGACATAATGCATTACTAATATTTTTTCATTTCTTCATACAGAAGAAAAAAATATGTTTCAAAGTTCACATATGAAAACAACAGCTATCAAACCAATACTATATCTATGCTCAACAAAATTGTCATTGTTTAAGTTTCAACAAGGATACGATGCAGGACTATTTATAGGAACATTATTGTAATTTTAAGCATAAGTTGTATGTAGGTTTTCTGCCTGAGTGCCTAAAGTTATGGTATGATATAATGGCTTTGAGAAATATGTTTTACATTTTCATGTTAACATTTCATATTAATCCAGAATCCTTAATTTAACAAGTTGCTTGGGTTATTGAAAATTAGTTGATTTCAAGCCTATTCTGTATGCATGTACAAATAGAGAAAATAAAAACATCTAATATTAAAATAAAAATCTAAAATTAAAAAAAAGATTATACAATACATTTTAAGTTGTATATAAATTGTATGTTTAAGTAGAAAAGAATCACAAGTCTGGCTCTGATAATGTAAATGCAAAATTAATGAGGGAGTCCATATAAAATGATTGTACTTTATGTAGAAATGACAAGGAATAATAATAAATAACTGTACAGAACTAGAAAGACGTGCCACATTCAATTTACAGATAAAAATTAAATATTTTAACCTAAATTGTCCATAATTACAATTTATAAATCTAAATCATCAATATCCGCGCAGCCCATTGTATGTTTTTGTCTTTGATTCTTCATTAAGTATTTCCTTGATTTCTGAAAGAAATTATTAAAATCAACAGATTAAAAATAAAATATGTGTAAGAAATATTTTAATATCTACTAAGCAGATAGTTGAAAATGAATAAAAGCAACATGAAATTAAGGGGAAAAAAGCGTTTGCTCACTTTCTCTGTTTTCAATTGACAATTCCCCTTTTGGAAAGTCCACATCAAATGTGATATATAATGTTCCTTTCAAATTATTATTTTCATAATTTGGCATTCCTTCGTTTTTTTTTCTGATTCGAGCACCGGGAAAAGTAATTTTTTCTCTTGAAATTTCAACCTATATGAAATAATAAATAACAATAATAATAATAAAAGACCGGAAAATCCAGTATAGAAAATTTCAAAGTTGCACATTAATGCAACAAAAAATTCTTCCATTATATACCTGTACTAACGTAACACCAAGAAATTCTATCGTGATATTTTCGTCCAGATATTAAAAAAATCATGATTTTTAAAACTTAAAACAGTTTTCTTAATTTTTTTTTTAAAAGACCGAAAGGAGCAAATTGATAATTCACATTTATAAACCTAATAAACTTTGAAATTGATGTTTTTAAAAATTGCAGAAACAATTTATTTCAAGTATTACTCTACCAGAAACTTTCTGAA
This sequence comes from Uloborus plumipes, assembly GCA_038373865.1. NCBI lineage: Eukaryota > Metazoa > Arthropoda > Arachnida > Araneae > Uloboridae > Uloborus > Uloborus plumipes. Next base: position 84,690 of record JAXGGA010001780.1, on the reverse strand, counting down.
TATAATGCAAAATAATTTTAATGTAACTCTGAATATGATTTAAAGCAAATTTAGCATAGATGGCATAACACCATGAGTACAAAAAATAGCTGAAAATTGACAATTTGTATTGTACGAGTTTAATAAATACCTTTGTTCAACAATGTAACAGTATAAAACACAACCTGAATTATAATTTGCTGTATATACAACATGTTTCCTACTCTTAAATTGTGTAGCACTTATATGAGAAGAGTATCAAATAAAAACTAAATGAACAACAAAACGATTTTTAAAATTTTAATTCTTATTTTTGACAAGAATTAGATCAAAAAAGAGATAGCAGATGTTTGGAAATAAGTTTTACTCTCTCATATGTAGAGCTGAAACCTGTAAGTCAGACAGTCCATTTTTATTCTTCCACTTTTCTATAAAAGTATACATTTACTGTCCAATAGTACATTACACAGTATTCATTTTACAATTCTCTTTCAAAACTTAAACTTTTTCAGTTGATAATTTTTTTTAAATATATTATATTGGTTTATTTACATGTACATTTTGTGCATGCTTCAAATTTTTTACACAAATTGATGGATGAAAAAAAGTTAAGAAATATGCGAGAAGATACTGCTTGAGGAAAGGAAAAATAAAAATCAAGCAGTAATATTTGGAAAGCTATGTTTCAATGTAGCTTAGTGAAAAGATGACATCAACAATCTGCTGTCTGGCATACTGTAAGCGTAATAAGTTGAATTTATCCTGAGATATCTGCTGAATCAGAAATGTTTATACCTCCTGTTCCAGAGTGGCCACAGGAAGAACAAAATCTTTTTCCCTGACTTTTTCTTGATTTCTCCCTGTCCAACTAAAATTTTCCCTGATTTCTCGTACGGCACATTTTACATTCTTTTGAAGCTCAATTTCTTCTCTTAATTGATACCTGGATATTTCTGGCTATTTAAACTACCTTCAGACATTAATTGTTAATTATTCTAAAATGAGCAACAATAACAAGAAATGCATTTGAGACTGCTAATTTGTTAACAAAAAATGAAATTACATGGTTGGTTTAATTTATTTAATAACACTAAAAAATGTCATTAACAAAAGGTATGTTTTTCAAATTTAAAATCAGTTTACTAAACTTCTAATGTCTCCAAAGAGAGCCAAAAAACTTTTTTAATTCAGTTTGAAAACTTTTGAGGAACATCTTTCACTGCTACTCTTCCTTCCAACTTCACAAAAGATAGAATTAAACTTTCAAGACTGCACAAAATCTCCAAAGCCTTAAGACATCTAGAGATGGTTTAAAAGTTTTTAATATGTCCGCTATGAAAAAGTTTTAAGAGAAAAGTCCCAAACCTTTTCCCCCAAGTTCACCAAAGGTGGCCGAATTTGTATAAGCCATGCTATTTCTTCACCAAGCAATATCTAAAAGATTTAAGCCTTCAATTTCAAATTAAATTATTTTCGGCAGAGAGGTCCCCTTAAGTCACTGAAAGTAACCCATAAAATAGTGTTTCTTGCATATTTGAGCTTTGGAAGTTTTTCAATAGTTCATTACCCCAAAACCTAACTTTACAAAAGATTGCAGCTTAAAATTAAGCTTTTAAATCATTAACTTTGAAACACATTCAGGGGGAGAATGCGTGAAATCTCCTACTATAGCGAAAAGATTACCCAAATCAGCATTTTAAAGCCTCCAGTTCAGATATTTTTCTAAACAGACTCCCCTCTCTTCAAAATTTACATCACCAAACACAACTAAAATCTTTAAACTTTCAATTATAAAAAGTTTTTGGGTGAGAGCCTCAAAATTCCCCCTGCTTGAGCCACACAAAGATGGCTTCGAGTTCTTAATTATTCAGCTTCAAAACATTTGAGACTGAGACCCCTAAACCCTTCCTTAAATTCAACAGAAGATGGTTTAAATTTGTGTTTTTAACGTTTCAGTTTCAGAATTTTTTTTCTAGGACAATCTCCCACCCATCTTTATAGCTGCAAAGACAACATTAAAATTTTATGACTGCAACTTGAAAATAAATTCAGAAGGTATCAAACGAATACTCTCTTTTAAGTCATTGAAAGATAGCTCAATGGGAAGTTCGAGCAAATCCAGCTTTAAAAATTTGCAGTTACAACCCCAGCACCTTATGCTCATGAAAAATGGCCTATAGTTATCTCTCTCCCCCCATTTATGGTTCCAAACATTTCTTGGCAGAAAGTCTCTGAATCCCCTCTTTTTGAGTTTTTCAAAAGTAGTCTAAAATTTAGCTTTTAATGCTTTAGAGTTAATTTTTTTAATTTGGATTACAATAGTCAAAACCCTTCTCCTAAGTACACCAAAGATTGCTTAAATTTTGCATTTTTAAGACTGAAGTTTTGTAATTTTATCGAAAAAAAGCCACTCCTAGCTTTACATCACTAAAAACAGCCCGATTTTTTCAGGTTTTAGCATTTTCGAAATATTCCAAGGAAGAAATCCCGAACCTCCCATCTCCTTTAACTCTCCATATTAAAAAAAAAAAAAAAAAAAAAAACTGCCATTACCTTTTTACGTTTTTGTTTACGAATAATTCACGACGGTTTTGGTAATTTTTCTAGTAAGTGTCTGAGATGTCTTTAGATTATCAAAGATGTAATCGTTTTAGTGTTGAAAAATTACAGACTGAAGTTCTGATTTAATTTTCCCTGATTTGTTCTCAAATTCCCTGATTTTTCCAGAATTTTCAAAATCCCTGATAATTCCAGGTTTTCCCTGTTTTCCAGGTCTGTGGCCACCCTGTGTTCTAATTAGTTGAAAAAATCTGAACTAACTTCCGCTTGAGCAGACAAGAAAAAAAAAAACTCTTTTGAATGACATAAAATGTTAAGGGGTGTGAGGTTTTTTGTCCTTCTATTAGATGCAATTTAAAATTTTAGCTTAAAAAAATACTATTGTTATAAATTAAAAAAAATGCTTTAAGGTACAGACCCTCAGGGCACAATTGGATTTTGAACCAAATCTAAAGGTTTAGGTGCTATGAGGTCTCCTGGGCATAGGACACAGACAAAGAAGCCTTGTCTTGTTTACACATACATAAATATATCCTTATAAAAAAAAAATTATAAAATTTTGTTTCCGTAGGGTTTTTAATAATCTAAAACATTTTTTTAAGAAACAATTGCATTTATGAAGGCTAAAAATTTAGGCCTTCTAGTTTTTTTTTAATATCCCCCCCCCCTCTGGAGATAGGGCTTTCATTCTGACGGCAGAATTGCAAACCATTTTCTGTCATGAATTATGGAGAAAAAAAAAAAACACTGAGCTTTTACAATTGTTGCTTATCTCTTTAATTTATAAAGTATAACCTTCAGTATTAACCCATATATAAAATAATTATTCAAAATTTCAACAAACCTTATGGCCATCAAGGTGTGTAATCTCTGTGGTAAAGCCACATAAGGCATCAGTAAGTGATATAGTTATATTTGTGTATAAATCATCACCCCTTCTTTCAAAAATCGGATGGCTAAAATAAAAATAAAAAGGAAAAAAGTTCTTTGATACAGTATATGTTATTTTTACAGACTAACAATTATTATTCAAATGAAAATATACAGTAGAATGTTTAAAATTCAAAATACTAACGAACTTAACAGTAATCAGCATTGGAACTTGTTATGATTGGTAACTGCATAGTAATTTGAATAAATATAAAATATTTTTGAAAAAAAAAATGATCCGACTTCAGAATTTCATTCTTATTCGAATAATTTTATTCTTTGAAAACCCATTGATACTACATTTAAACATAGGTTTTGAAGTTGGCGCAAAAACACTAAATAGAATCATATGAAACTATAATTCAACTATAAATATAAATTTCTATGAATCCAGGTTCTTTAATCGCATTCTCATACACTACATTAACAACACAACTACATATATATTATGTAATGGTACAAATATTCAACTTTTAATTTTCAATGGTTTCTCTGAAAAAGGTTGGCAAAATAAAATTGAACATCATTTTATCTATAGTTTTTGCGCCGACTTCAAAACTTATGCTTAAATGTAGTATCAATGGGTTTTCAAAGAATAAAGCTATTTTTACTTTTTAGGGCACAGGGTTCATACTTATTTTTAAAAATGAAAATTAAGGACTTTTTAAGGACTCCCAAATTTTTTTAAGGACTCATAGGAAAATATTTAAATAACTTTAGGAACACAATTTTGCTACACTTTAAAAATAATGTAACAATGGTTCAACTTTTTAAACTTATTTTGTGTTCAATTTTTTGAACAATATTATTTAGTTCAGTCTCCTTCTCATGGATAATTTTTCTAATTGCATTTGCTTTAATAAATTTATGAACATCTGTTCTTTTCCCCTTTCATTACAGAGATTATTAGCAGAAATTTTTAAGTTTTCAATGTCTATTTCTAACGCACTTATTAATCTACTTCTTGCTATTTTAAAAACGCAAAAAACTCCACAACACATGTGCGTCTCTTCCTCGATCACCTAGGAGCCAATATTTTAAAAAGTGCCAATTTGAAGTTGGATTTTTCCTGATTATTATTATTATTTTTTTTTGCAGAAAAAAATTAATATTGGATTCTAAGTCTAAATTGAGTCTAAAAGCAAGAAAATAAAAGGGGGAGGTCAAAGAAGTTATTTACCCCCTCCTTAGGTTACTCACTTTTAAGCCGTTACAGATCTGATTAGTGTTACAGATCTGATGTTAATATGAGTTACACATATCTGAGTTTATGCTTTCAGTCTTTGTTAACATCTCTAAAAATGATATCATTTCCTTGTATTTTTAACACAGAATTAAGATAGTTTACATTAAAATATATATATTAGCTACAAAATCAAATTTTATTACAAAAAAGCATTTCTTGGAAACAAAAACGAGCGATAAGGTTTTTAGATAAAATAAATTATGAGATTACCAAATCCAAGCAAATAAAACATTAGTTTTGTTTTAAAACAACACACAACTTCAACTTTTTCAACATACGACTCTTCTGCATGCTTTTCTTTAATTAGTTGCAGGAAATTTAATTTCTTGAACAGAGACTCAAATTTAGCACGCTAGTTAGTATCTAGTTATTTAGCGAAGTTATGACAAATTGAAGCACCAAACAAGATAAATAAAATAATAATTAATTAACTTAATTTCTGCAGTGTCAATTTTTCTTATTTTGCTAACTTCTATTGTCAGGTCATACAAACCACAAAAGAAGCAATTGTACTAAAACTAGTTGTTTTTCATTTTTTAAGAACGAAAAGATTCAATATATATGGCTAAAACCCTTTCTTTTTGCTTTTTAAGAAATGTGAGATTCAGTTCGGTAACATATTCGTTATTTTTCACTGTTACCTATCTGACAGACGAGTAATTTTATTGCCGAGACGATCGCGCTAAACCAAAATCAAACATGTTTTTTTCACTTGTAATCAAGGAATGTACTTATAAATAAAATAACTTTCAAAATAATAAAAACTGCGCATTTTAGCGTGTGTTACCGATCTGATGACTTAAATGACACACATTTTATAAAATCACTTTAAAAAAATTTACCTATAATTTTAGATGCAGAAATGAAAATTTTTAATTACAATGCGATAAAACATCACACCAGCTACTCAGTATCACATAGTATCTCTGCAGGAAATGATTTTGAGAGCCTAAATATAGATCGGAAGTTATTGTTACCTCTCTGATGCGGAACTGCGGGACACGCTTATTTCGCATTCCCTAGAAAATCAGAAATCGATTAAAACAAAAATGAAATAAAATATTAACAAAGAGGTAAAAGTAGAATTGTTTTTTGTGCAAGTGCGTTTTGTTAGGAAGTTAGAAAGTGTGCATGACCTGCTTGCATGCTAAGCTTTACTAGTGGGGACACGTTACTGATCTGATTTTTGAAATATGAAACAAGTTTTTGAAGAAAATTTTTTTCCAGATATTATTAAATGAAATTAAAGCAAAACCTTAGCTTCTTTTGCGGAAAAATTATTTTTTGAAAAGTAATTGAAATACTAGTGAAAATTCACTTGGGACTCAAATTAGCACTTTTCTAAATATTAGACATAACCTCCAAGGTATAAACAGAGAAATCAGTAGAGTTCAGTTGTTGGGCGTCTGTTGAAGTTACTGAGACGTATAACAAAGTGGAGTTGTACCGCATAGGTATAACGGGCAAAAAGAAACCTTGGATAACACTCCCATACCTGCCAACATGTCTTCTTAGAAAATCTTACAATTTCCCCTACGAAACTGTACTAAGGCACTAACCGACTCTTTAGTTAAAATTAGACATTAAATAAGGTATTGTAATTATATCACTACCACTTTCAGTAGTTTTCTTTCATTTTAATTACCATTTTAACTTTTCCTTAGATTTTCAATTGAATAAATTCATTTCAGTTATACAATTTTCGGTGAAGTATGTTCTGAATATCAGCATGCTGGGAAGGAAAAAAAAACATGTATAATAAAAAATAAATGAAGTAAACGTAGGCTTCACTAGCCATGTCAAAATAACTTCCAGCTGTCAAAAATATTAAAATACTTTCAAGATGAAAAAGGACTGAAATTTCAACATAGGAAGCAATTTTTCGTCGACTATAGATCAGTTTTTTTAAATGAATTTACCTATTAATTATAAAATTAAAAAAATGATGCAATAAGTTCATTTAAGACAATTGGCAATATGTCAAAATAACTTCCAACCATCAAAAAAATTAAAACACTTTCAACATGTTAAAGGATTAGAATGTCAAACAAACGAAGTGATTTTACCAGAATGAACGTGGGTGAAACCGTGGGGTACAGCTATGCCATAATAAAGGTCATATCCATGCAAAGGATCTCATTTTTTGTTCCAGTTAAAAATACTACGTACGAGGCCCGCTAATGAGTTTCATGTTTGATTCAGTTAAGCCTTCATTCAAAATTCTCATTATCATTTTTTTTCTGTTTCATATCAACCACGTTTTATAACAATGGATTTCATATTTAATCATTTCGGACAAATTGCTTTAAATTTGAGCAAAAATGTGAAGATTTTTCTCAATTTCTTCAGAATCCCGTTATCAAACTTTAAGTCAATTAAAACTAATGACTCCTGAAAAATGACAAATCTATTGGTAACAGAATTTTTGAAATCAGTTCAGGCGTCTTCGAGTAATCGTATAAATTCATTAAATTTCAAAAGATCATAGAAATAAATTTCATTATGTAATCTAGAGAAGCCTTACATTCAAAATTGTCATTATTACGATTACTGTGATCCCGATTTCTATTTCAAACCATTCTGCAGGTCCCCGTCGTCAAACTCGGACCACGAGACGATGGGACCAATCGGAAATGAAAACCTTTCGAACAAAAAAAGAATTTTTGAAATCGGTCCAGGCGTCTTCGAGTAATCTTATAACATACAAAAAAAAAAAAAAAAAAATTCTTCGACGAATTGTATAACCTCCTCCTTTGTTGAAGTCAGTTAAAAATAACCATAAACAATTTTTTTTTTCATATATTAATGCAACCAAATAAAAATATTTTTCATGCTAACTCTCTTGACAGGAACAGTTTTGTTAGGAAAAAAATGAATATTCAATTTCTTTAACTAAATATTTATATAGAGCAAACCAATTATTTATACAAATGATATTTAGAATAAACATATAAATGTTAGCAATTCTGAGACTTCAGCATACAAATTGCCGAATATCACATTGGAGAATTGAATATTTTGTCCTACTTAGACAAATTTATTTTGGATGTCATATTTCAAGGGAGAAATAAGTTTTTAAGTCCCACCTTTGACAGAACTAGAGGGCAAGCTATTGATATTATTAAAAACTGAAGTCGCATCTTTAATTCTACACAATCTTCTTTAAAGTGCTCAAAAAAAAAAAAAAAAAAACTTTTCTCACCGAATTTTTTATATGAGGGATGAAGATACGGACCACCACTTTTTCCTACAATCATGAGTGTGATCTCTTATCAAAGAAACTTATTGGTGTAGACCATTAAAGCAAAAGAAAAAAGTTTTTCGAAAAAGCAGATGTTATTTATACTGACTTTATAACAAGGTGTAAAGTGACTAATTGGGGCAAACCTGGCAGCATTGTGAGGGCTAAGCAGAAGCTAATCTCAGCATTACAATGCTACCAGGTTAAGATAGCTCCAACTATAGTTACCTTCAATTCGGTTTCTCTCATTTTAAAGAAGTTTTCTTATAGCGAATCCACTAATCATGTGTCTTAACACGTACATTAAAATATTCTACGCGATAAAAGACACCACAATATAAAAAATGAAAATTTATTTTTATTATTATTATTTTCTTACATGTGACTTACTATAATTCAACCGCAACGAGATGTGTCAATCAAATGAGAAAACGAGTCCATTCCTTAAAATAGGTAGAATTTCTACCCATTCAAATTCCCCCATCAATTGTGAATCCCATTCCTCAATTTCATTAAAATAGGTAGAATTTCTACCCATTCAAATTCCCCCATCAATTGGGAATCCCATTCCTCAATTTTCATCTGCGTATCACCCCTTTCTAAAAATGGACAATCCTGAAAAAAGGAGGAGTCATAGGCCATCTCTGCGAAGTTGAATTATATTTAATCAATCTGAACAGAATAAACCTGCGTAAGCAAAGCAAATTTACGGACGGCTTTATGCAGAAAGGTGAATTAAATATAACTCAACACAGGGCGGCAAAGAGCCAGGGGCGGATGCAAGGGAGGGGCGATGGGGCGATCGCCCCTCCCTTGAGGACTTTCCATCAGTAAATTTTTAACATTGAAGTTTAAAAAACTTAATTTTAGACAAGTTTGAATGATGTTTAAGGAAGGAAGTTTGGGCTCTCGCCCGGAAATCTTTCAAAATTGAAGTCCGAAACATATGTGATCAATAGTTGCAAACCAGAATGCATAGTAAAAAGTAAGGCATGAAATCAATCGCCCCTCCCTTGGGAAAATTCTGGATCCGCTTTTGCAAAGAGGCCTTAGTTTCGGGGAGGTTTTTACCAAACCTATTTCTCGTGAAATTTATAAAGTCACTAAAATTTGATTTCAAGTTCTATATTCTGTTGATTTCTGTTATAATAGATGTTAAAAGGGTATTAACATGAAAAATGTAAAAAAAAAAAAAAAAGACATCTTTTCAACGAAGAAAAAAAAATCTGTATAGAGAGTTTACTCATATGCGCTGAATCGAAAGAGTATTTTTGAAATTTCGATTTTACAACTTATAAGATGCGTTAAATATAGAGTTTGGTGCCTACAAATTTGAAGAATTTTGTTGTTCTTTTTTAGTGGCATTAAAAATTCGAAGGGAAAGGTGTATTATTAAGAAATTGTGTTTGCAATAACTACAACAAAAATAAATACTGCTGAAAAAACACTTAATTTGTACAATTATTCAATAATGATCATTTGATTTTTTAAATGCATTTTCAAAGTAAATAAGAAAATTGAAACAAAATAGCAATAATATTTTCAGTGAGAAACTACAAAAAGCATTTTTGTAATAGTTTTGCAAAATTTCGGAGGAGGTTTGAACCTTAAAAAAACCCACCCCTTAAATACGGCCCTGACTTAACATAATCCAAAATATATTAATTGCACAATCAAAATGAATAAAATTTTTTAGTGGGGTTGGTTTGAAACAAAACTCTAACCTATCATAACCTTAAAATAACAGTAAGTTATCTTTCTGTTGTTTCTAGATTTAGATGCAGTGTTATAAGTAAGAATTTAAATGTAGGAGTCATGATGACGCCTAGAATAAGTTTTTAGGCATCTAAATGAACAACTCAAGCGCCATTTTTAATGAATCAAGGGTATAGCTATTAGAAGCCAAAAAATATTCATTGCAAAGAAATGTTGCACATTGCCAATATCATATTATCTGTAAAATGTTTAAAAAAATCATTTCAAAATTACTTTTCAAATTTATCCCACAAGTCACAGTTAGAATGAGTTGGGAGAAAAAAAAATTAAATGTGATCCAAAACTTAAGGCATCCAATTTGGTGCCTACAGTTGGAATTCTAGGCGTCAAATCAAAATTTTTGGTCCCAAAATGCGACTAACAACCACTTATTTCTAGCACTATTAGATGTGCTTACTGTTCCTTTGAGGAGACAGTACATAGTACTAGCATAGAGAGTAAAGGGATTATTAGATTTTTTTTTTCTTTTTGTAGTCTACAAAACACTTTAAAAGAAGAACTTGAAAGTTTCAATAACTGCCTATTTTCGCTAATATTAGCACATGCAACTGAAAGATAAACTTTTTTGTATAGTGTAAGTTCAGACATACGGTAAAGTTTGTATCCTTAATCTTAAGTCACCAGGTTCACCATCAATATGAGGCTCCCCTGGAAAAAGAAATCATGAAATTAAAAACCAGTTTAAAAATGCTTAATTATTAAGTCAGAAGCTATTTTAGAAGCGAAAACAAAACTTGACGCACCTTCCGCAATAAATTTTTGTTCTTGGCCATCCTTCATGCCAGGCTCAATTTCAATTTCCAGAAGCTTTTCCTCGTCAACAAATCTGCAAGTATGTATGAGAGGAGCATCATGTAAAGTGTACAAGTAAATTGCAATAGAAGCACTTCATCAATTTTTTTATTCTGATACAACATTTTGTAGCATTCTTTGTCAATTCCAGTTAGCTAACCACAAAAAGAAAACACAGAGTTGCCACTCAATTTGGGGGGGGGGGGGATCTCGGGTTTTTCCCTGCAAGAATATGTAGCATAACAAACAAGCAAATACTGCTATTTGTATTAGAACATCAGTATCCTGACAGTACATTATGAGGAAAAATAAAAATATGCAAATTAAAATAAAGGGAAGTAAATTCTAATTCATTAAAACTGAAATAGTAGCATAGAGACTGGATATTTATGTTTGACTTTTTATTTTTAAGAAAAAAGCTCTTTTAACCATTCATTACTTAGACCTTAAGACATAAAAAGTGTATAAGTTAAACAGAATAATAAATATTGAAGTCTAATCTCATGTTCTCCAAATTAAATTAGGATAAAATTCAAAATGCATGTCAAATAAAAAAATTAACAAGGTTTGTTTTTACGATTGATACCCCCCCCCCCCCAAAAAAAACCTTTAAAGTATAATTACTTTTATTAAATATTATTTATTACTAGCCGGGTACCCGGCCCTGCCCGGGTTTCGGCCGGGTATGGTGTTTTAGTGTCAATCGTTCATGAATTTTTCAACATTAAAGTGCATATCTGTACACACAATGGCTACTTCTGTAAACAATGGCAATTTTTTCTGACTGGACAAACTAAAAAACTGTATTACACACCTTAAATACAAAAGCAAGCTACAAATAATGTTTAGGTAAATCGGAAATGTTATAAGCTTGGTACAGGGTGCGGCGGAGAAACTTGCAGACTTGAAAAATCAACTAAGGGAAAAGTACATCATGTATCAGTTTACTACTTTTTATAATTGTACCCATTCTGAATTTTTATATTAGTTAGATTTAAAAACTACATCAGGAAGAATGACGGCCCCTGTTAATGATGCACTCATGTACCCTAGATTTGTTGCACTCTTTCGAGCATATCGACTGATGGGATGTTGGTGATAGTAAGCCGGATGTTGTTCTCCAGGCGTTGCAGGGTCCGGGGCTTGTCGTTGTAAACGATCGATTTGAGATACCCCCATAAAAAATAGTCACAGAGTCAAATCGGAAGAGCGGGCCGGCCACGGTACGTCACCTTTCAAGGAGACGTTATCACTCAACTGGTGAACCACAGCAAGTTTGTAGGGATGAAACTGGAGTTCGTTGTGAAGAATTCGTCTCAGTGTCCAATCAAAAATCCCCAAAGCAGCAGCGTGTTTACGCGCCGAACGCCTGGGAGAGCGCAAAAACGACTCCCTCACTTTTTCGACGTTTTCTAGGGTTCTGGAAATCCGTTGACCTCCTGGGCCTCTGTTTGCCACACTCTCACTTTCCCTGAATGTTTTCACCCACAAAACAGTCGATTTCCAGCCAGGAATGGGAACAACGGGCTGAATTTTGAACTGAGTTCGGAAGGCACGTTGAGTGGCGACCACTGAAAGATTATTTGAAAAGTAAGATTCGGCGGCGAATGCTCGTTGCTCCTTTGTCCAACGCATGGCGACAACTAAACTATGAGATAACAAAACTTCAGGACCCTCTCTTTAAAATGAGACTCTTCCCACTTCTTTCTGACCACTCCTTGCTAATTAGCATCCAATTAAAATCAGCAAGTTTCTATGTCGCACCCTGTAAAGTCAATCTCACTGGAGTCAACAGGGTGTCCGCGCATATGGAAAGTGATGGAAAGTCAGGGAAAGTCATGGATTTCAAATATGATCGAAATTGGTCATGGAAAGTCATGGATTTCAGCGAAAAATGTCCAAAAGTCATGGAAACTGACTGTTTATCATGGATTTTAGCGCTCCGGACCGATTGAAATTTTTAACGCGATCTCGGAAGAATGAAAACACTTCCGCCGTCATTCTACTTCGTTATTGGGTGCAATCTGATTTGTCAATTACAATTTCCAACAAGTTGCATTGTGTTGACCAATCAGATGAATTCTCAACGTTAAAACCGTGAGCGGCGAATTTTGTGTAACTGCGCATGTGCGCGGACTCCCGTCATCTGATAAAATATGACCTTGAACGACAAAAAGATAGACTCGATGGTTTTTTCCCCCGCATAGGCAGATTTGCCTTTTACATTTGGTCTCCTCCCCCCCCCCTACCCGCTTCATTTGATTCCTTTTTCTTTTAAAACTTGTTTGAATCTTTTTCTTTCGAGGAGTTTTATGCAAAAGAAAAACAAATTAAAAAAACGATGTTGAATTTTAAAGAGTCGTGTAGGTAGGGGGGGGGGGCAGGAACTCAACGAGTTCCGTTTTGAAGTCAGATTTCGCCTCACTCATATCAGGATCTAAACTGACAGTAAAATTTATGGACAGACAATTGATTGCTCCAGAAAGTACGTTTGAGGACAAGCACGGTGGGGAGGAGGGTGTCGGTAGGAAAAGATCGTTTTTTGACCTCAAAAGCGAACGGACTTCTGTTGCTGTGAAACGCAGTTGCCATGTTTGGTCATTTGCTTTGCAAGATAGAATATTAAGTGCATAAGTTTCCAAAAACAAAGCAGAGTTCCTTTTTTTTTTTTTTTTTTAGTCATGGAAAATAGTTCGCAAAAGTCATGGAAAGTCAGGGAAAGTCATGGAATTGAAAAGTCCAGGTTGAGCAGATACCCTGAGTCAAGTATTTCCAGACATTACACGTAAAATAAGTCCCATCATTAGTTTATATCCTTGTGACTACATTGGTGAAGACATCTCATGTACCTAACTTAGAAATTTTTTGACTATAAACATTTTCTGTTCTCTAACTGTTGCCAAAATCAATTATCTTTTTATTTAGTCTCGTTCGCGATTATTGGCACAGATGAATCTAAAAATCCTAAGAAAGCAATAAATTTCATACTTACTCCAGATAAGGCTTGGTTCACATTTTCATTATGATCACCATTAATATTGTTGTTACCAGGCAACAAATGTTTGCAACAATGGACTGAAAATTTAATCATTTAATGGGGAAACTATATGAAATTTACTATTTTCCATAATAACTTTTTTAAACTAAGCTTTTTAGAAATAAATTATAGCTTATCCTGCTCCCTGTTACTGCAGCTAGAGCCGCTATATAAACAGGCCGACGCATCAAGATTAAGTTTCACCACTTTGGATCCAATTCCTTAACTTTTACTTTCATATTTTCATTGTTGCGGAGTAGGGTTACCAGAAAAAAGTTTTGGCACATTGCTAAGCTTTGCCAAATCCACGTACCGCTAATAATTGCTCATAGTGAAAAATTACCAAAACGCGATTACTGGCCAGAAAAGACAACCACTCAATCACACAAACACGAGCTGGATCCAAAGTGGTGAAACTTAATCTTGATGCGCCGGCTCGTATATATAGGGGCCTTAACTGCAGCTATCTACGGTGAAAAAATGGTTAAAATCGGACCAGTAGTTTTGAAGTTTACCCCGGACATACGCATTCAAAAGTAGTCTTTTATGTATATAGATTATTTATACAGATTGGTAGCTGATGGATTTGGGTAGGGCACAGATTTTTCTTCAACTTCAACTTTTAAAAAAGTATAATTCCTTGCACTTTCTAGATTTTTAAGGAAACTTTCTAAATTCCCTGGATTTTCCCTGTTTTTTTTTTGTTTTTTTTTTTTTTTTAATTTCCCTGTGGCATGGCAACCCTCAAAGCAATGTGATCCTTCAATATTTACCCATAAGAAAGAAGCTTTTTTTTTTTAAATCTCTGGCAAAGCATGAAAAAAAAGAGAACCCTATATATTACTATAATTTATTTATATAAAAAAAAAGCCTCTTTTACAGCACCCTCTTTTACTCCCCATCTTGATTCTGGATAAGTGAGAGTTAATTTTGCTTTATGTTTTATGATATTGCTAAAACACATCCAGGGAGTAGCAAAATTGGTTGATAGGAATATCTTTGAAATGCAATCTTCAGCCAAATTGCACTGTTGCTGATGTGCCAAGGAAAAAAAAAAACTCTTATCTGAAAACACTAAGGACTTTTGTCTGAATTTTTAATCATAAGTAAATTACAGCTTTTATTTACTTTCTAATCAAGGCAAAATCATGCTTAAATTTTTGAGAAATTAAAAATATGACAATAAAACTTTACATAGTAAGTTGTTTCAATTAAGTAAAAAAAAATTAAGATATTACTGCAGTCAAACCTTGTTAAAGCAAACTCAAAGGGATCTTTAAAACCAGTTTGTCTTATCCAAAGAACAATACACAACAAACAATAGGATGGATATTCAGAAATATAGTTTGTCTTAGCAGTAATTTCCTTTAAGCATATTCGAATTAATGAGGTTTGATTGTATTGCATACGATGCTAGTTAATGGACTGTTGAAACTGTACCAAATGCAATACATAAAAATATAGAAAAAAATATATACTGCATGATGATGCGCTTTGCGCATTAGTATTTTCATTATATTAAAATGATAAATGCACATAAGTAGACATTGTTTACAGCAAATTAAGCAAAAAAAAAAAAAAAAAATCATTTCTATATTTCAATAAAATCAATACAAAAGCATTTTCACCATAACAAATGTTTAGTGAAAGTATAGAAATACAGGGAGAGAAAAAGAGAAATAAAGAATGAATGAAAGAAAAAAGGTTAACCCATTAATGCCGGTTGGTACAAAAATATACCAACACGGAAAATAAATATAACTTGTTCTTACATGGCTCTATCAGTCCAACAGTTGTGCATTTCACATGGTAAATACTCACAGAAAGGAAACTATACATAAGTTTCGCACCCTTGTCGAAAACGTGTGAAATAATAAGCTTAAACTTGAATGAATATCTTATTGATGTTTTCGAAGTCGGCATTAATGGGTTAATGTCATTACATTTTGCACACATAATGCAAAGAAAATTATCTTTGTATATTGCTGATGAACACAGAATTAAAGATACTATATGGATCAGCTTAATGTTTACAAAAAAAGGGAAATTAAAAGCTTCACACCAAAATAATATTTTGGGACACTTTGTTTCAATTAAAAATTGAAAATAGTACAGAAACAAACAACACAGAGCTGTTCATCTCTTTCTGAGCTGCTTTGATCTTTTTATTTTGGTCTGCCTCAATATGTCATGCATTTACATTGAAATTCTAATTTTCATCTGCTACTCTCTTGTTTATTATCACCTGAGCCAATGAAATGTTTTTTTTTTAAAGCCATTTAAGAGTGGGATGCAAAGTGAAAGGAAGATTTATATCACAAGGGTGGATTCAAATTTTTCAGTACCGGATCGCCAGTAAGAAATAATTGAACCTTGAGTCGTAACCAATTCTATCTGTTTCTAGAAAAACTACTCAAATGGTATCCTGGCACCTAACTACCTTGGCTATATATATATATATATATACACTGAAGTGACAAAAGTCATGGGATAGCAATATGCAAATTTTCAGATGGCAGTAGCATCGCATAGAACAGGTATAAATGCGCAGTGCTTTTACAGAGCTTTCATTTCTGTTCAAGTTATTCATGTGAAGAGGTTTTAACGTGATGATGACCGCACGACGTGAATTAACAGACTTTGAACGCGGAATGTTAGTTGGAGCTAGACGCATGGGTCATGCCATTTCGGAAATCGTTAGAGAATTCAACATTCCCAGATCCACTGTGTCAAGAGTGTGCCGAGAGTATGAAATTTCAGGCATTACATCCCACCATGGACAGCGCAGTGGTCGACCGCCTGCACTTAAAGATCGAGACCGGCGACGTCTGCAAAGAGTCGTAAATTCTAACAGACAAGCAACACTGCGTCAAATCACCGTAGAAATCAATGTGGGACGTACAATGGACGTGTCTGCTAGAACTGTGTGGAGAAATTTGGATTTCTTGGGCTATTCCAGCAGAAGATCGACTCGAGTGCCTTTACTGACAGAACGACATCGCTTGCAGCGACTCTCGTGGGCACGTGAGCATATCGGTTGGTCCCTAGATGAATGGAAAACCGTGGCCTGGTCCGATGAGTCACGATTTCAGCTGGTAAGAGCCGATGGTAGGGTTCGAGTGTGGCGCAGACCCCACGAAGCCATGGACCCAAACTGTCAGCAAGGCACTGTTCAAGCTGGTGGTGGCTCCGTAATGGTGTGGGCTGTTTTTTCATGGCATGGACTTGGTCCTCTAGTGCGACTGGACCGAACATTGACTGGAAATGCTTATGTGCAGCTACTTGGAGATCACTTGCAGCCATTCATGGACTTCATGTACCCAAACAACGATGGGATTTTAATGGATGACAATGCGCCATGTCACCGGGCCACAACTGTTCGCAATTGGTTTGAAGAAAATTCTGGACAATTCCAACGAATGATTTGGCCACCTAGATCGCCCGACATGAATCCCATTGAGCATTTATGGGACACCATCGAGAGGTCTGTTCGTGCCCAAAATCCTGCCCCATCAACGCTTTCACAATTATGGACGTCTATCGAGACAGCATGGCTCAATATTCCTGCAGAAGACTTCCAACGACTTGTTGAGTGCATGCCACGTCGAGTTGTTGCACTTCGCCGGGCAAAAGGAGGGCCGACACGATATTAAGAGGTATCCCATGACTTTTGTCACTTCAGTGTATATATATATATATATATGGATAATATTTCAACTAAGCAGAAAAGGAATATTTGCTACAGTATGATTAAAAAAAAAATCAACAAACAAAATTAAAGCATTTCAAACTAAACTGAAAATGTTTTAGCAAACCAAGCTTGTGCAGGATTTCAGATATTTAATAATAAGTTAACAAGTTCTAGAAAAATTTAATCCAGCGGAGCATATGGAGCGTATTTAAGACAATGTTGTTGCAAAAAGACAAAGTAAAAATACATACTTGACATTTGGACATTCATCACAGACAGTTTGTTGAGTCATTTGAAATCGACCTGGACCCAACTGTCGGGTGACCATTTCCTGTCGACAGTTGCATTGCCTCGTACCTTTAGCAGGCTTAGTTACAGGTTTATTTCGAACAACCTGACAAATGAGCAGTTGTAAGTAAGCTGTTGATACAATTTTAAGTTCGTTTCAGGACAGGTTGTTTATGTCGACATTGGAAAAATGCCCTTACAACTTGTGTCAAGACAAGAAAAAAGTTTCAGCATTAAATAATTCAATAATTTATTAAGTTAGATAAATAAAAAAAAAATTTCCGATATACGGCCGGTCAACAAAGGTAGTCATTGCACAGTAACCCTACATAGAGAGGGGTTAAAGAAACAACCACTCAGTTCATTGAATGATTATGAATTACATATACTGTAGCCTCGCTTAAACGAATACTGTTTGTTCCAAGAAATATTATTCGATTAAGTGGGGTATTTGATTAAGCGGGGATCTTTAAGATTGTGTCTGTGGCATGTTAAATATTCGGTTCTGAGATATTTTATTCGAATAAGCGGGGTATTCGTTTATCCGTTACCCGATTAAGCGGGGACGACAGTACCTCATTAAACATGTTGAATCAACACACCTAACAGGAGAGGGAAGCACTAACAAGTCCAGGGATCAATGATATCATATTTTCTAGTTTCTAAGAACTTTGAACTTAAAAACTGGAAAAGACCTTAAACTTAAGAGCTTGTTCTTGAACAAAAGATTGCAGTTCAACCTCACGAAAAGACCACCGTGGAGACCCAGTTGGCCTGAACTGTCTTGAGAGACGCCTATACCCACAAAAGTCGTATCTGTAGCTGAGCTCAAAATAATAAACTGGATATTAAAGTATTATACCTAAATATATTTGATTCAGATTTAACTTTAAGACTTTTTAAAAAATATTTCTCATTCACAAATGGTCATAAGACATTCTATATGTATAAAATACGACATGCCGGTTACCTTGTCTAGTTGTCAAAGAAGTCCGACTCTGATGGAGCTGTCCCGGGTTCGAATCCCGGCTTGGGGATAGATGCGCTTTCTCTCTCCTGTCCTTGTCTTTTCTTTGTGAATGAGTTGTTGTGCTGTGAAAGGTTGCCTACCCTATAAACAGGTCCCTATGGAATGCGTCTACTATGAAAGTCGGGCTTCACACCAAATTACGGTACAGTTGGAAACGTGATGCAGCGTACCCCAAATTGTTAGCCTGACTGGCATAAGACAACAACAAAATACGTTATAAAGATTCATCTCAAAACAGTAACGCAATTTTGATAAAAAGTTCAGATATGACTTTTGTGCTCAATACGGCAGTATACTGGGTTGCCATTTATAACAATCAAATTTGCTAACTCAGTCATAAAGAGGAGATAATGGAGATATCATCTTAAGGTAGTAGTCTGGTAACTTGGGTTCAGAAAATCGAAAATTTTTTTTTTTGCTTAACTTAACTTGAAAGTACAATGTCTTAAGAATATACTGTGAAAAATTCGGACAGAAATTCGAAATATTTCGGGAGTTATAATGAGTTTCCTAGAGCGCCTCTGAGTTTGTTGTTGAACTTTAAACGCGTTTTTCTCAAAACATTGTTTTTCTGGTCGGCAAGGGTCTTAACTTTTTTCTACTGAACCGATTGCTTTCAAATTGTAACAGGCTATTCTACACACTTATAGTACTCGTCGGTACTAAAGAGAATTTTTTTCACCCCTAATTTTTTATTTTACAACCCTTTCTTTGCTAAAATAAAAGGACTTTTTTTTTCAAAGTTCGCCATTTTGTTATTTACCTTTGAAATTTAACCCTCTCGGCACCCTGGACCTCATATGAGGCTTCTACTTTTGAACTCAATTTTGGAAGAAGTAAACACTTAAAATGATTTTTTTTCACTTAGGAGCCTCATATGTGATCTACATGAATAGGTGGAGTCACTGATGGCAAAAAAAATCATTTTAAGTGTTTACTTTTTCCAAAATTGAGTTCAAAAATAGGAGCCTCATATGAGGTCCAGGGTGCCGAGAGGGTTAACTTCAGTAGTTCCGACCAGAATGACATATCTATAGATTAAGAATAATCAAGAATATTTGATTTCAGATCACATCAAGAGCCAAAATCACCCGGGCCATCCACGTGCATTTTTCTTGAGGTTCTTAAATACTATGAGAATCCATTCAAACCTTGGTGAGTTAAGTAATTCAAACTTGGAGAATACACTGATGAAAATTATGTAATTCTAATAGTTCCGAATTCTTACTCTTACTTAAGATAAGATGTCAGTTTCTCAGGATTAAAGATACTTTATTTTCCCGATTCTAATGTTATGGATGCATGATAAAACACAGTAGCGGCTCATTCTATACCAAATCAACCAATAAAAAAAGTTTTTAAGGTCAATGTTTCAAATTGCAATGATTTTTTGTCTGTTCATTATACTAACCACCATGATAAAAAATCTGAAGTTTCAAATTTTTTCAAAAGTTATAAATTTTTTTAATTTTGGAAGCATCGTAAATTTTTCCTCACTTAGTAGTCTTTAAATGGCCACAATTAAAAAACTATTTGACTTAGAGAATTAAAACTGGTATTGTTTTGTTTAGTATTTAATGAGGTTTCATAAAATATAGAACATGACCTAGCTGCTCAAAAAAAAAAAAAAATTTTTTTTTCAATTTTTTTTTTTAATTTGAAAAAACTCCAAATTGAAATCTTTAATTTTTTTGAAAAAAATATATGTTATTTAGCCTTCTATTATCAATATATGTGCAAAATTTCATGATGGTACTCTTATGGTATCATGGTGGAAAAAAATATCTTCTTTCATATTGCTTTAATTCTAGTCGTAAAAAGCATTTGTTCTGTTAAAAAGCAACTCAAGTATACACAATGATTACGGCATGAAAAAAAAATCAAGTAGTTAGCAATAACAAGCATTTACAGCAAGTACAAGCAAGATATTTAGAATTGAAAAAAAAAAAAAAAAACCTCATTTTTATCTAAATTTGAAAATTTTAATTAAAAAATTGATTTTCTGAACCTTTTAGAAATATTTTAATAACAAATTTACCACAGTTAACATATTATATATGATCAATGCACATCTGTTCATTTTGATCTAAAAATTTTAAAAACTGAAATGGAGAACATCTTTACATTAAACAAAATCTTTTAATGTACAAGTATACACAATGCCTTCTCGGCTAGCAAACAAACAAAAATGCATAAAAAGTTGAATACTAATTTCTTTTAAATGAATAAAATTTCTTGAATTATAATAAACAAAAAATAGCATATTTGAGTTCTCTAGAATTCTGAGCGCCAAATAAAATTGAATAAAGTTACTTTCCTTTTATTCCAGGCAGCCGAATGCCTGGCCCTTTGTTAAGGGATGAAAGACTAAAGAATCTAGCGGCGTGCAATCGCCAACCAGCGAACAGTCCACTTGACTGTGCGGAATTATCGAGACTCGACTGTATATGATTATCTGTTATACTTTGGGGTTAGCTTTAGCAGCAAGTCTTGATACCGCTCCACCTACACCTTTAACATGTTCTGTAGCATAAAAATGCCATTCAGCCTCAATTCTATCAAAATGATCCTTATAGTAGCAAACATTTAGAAAAACACTTTGGTTTTGGAGTGAGCTGTTCAGCCATCTGAAAAGTAGCACAGCTTCTTCAAGTTAGGCATAATATCCCGTAAAAATTCTGTCATTTTTTTTCTGAAAAACACAAAAAGTGTACAAAGCAGTCCGAAATGAATTCAATACTCTTGTACAGTACAGCCTGATTTCTTGTTGTGTGATCTTTGTAGTAGCACCCAACAATTGGGTGTAAGGTAGCCACATTCTTGTGTGTCATCTTGCAAAATAAACAAGTAGCTTTCAGCAAAGCCACTTTTTGTTACTACAGCTTCATTTTCTCCTAATGTTGACTTCCTTCCAGAAAAAAACTCATGTATTTTTTAATGTACTAACTTTTAAATGCTCTATTACTGTGGAGTAGGGCTGCGACATCGATGTCGATGTTTTGGAAACATCGATGTTTTTGCTAAAACATCGATGTTTTCCCAACATCGATGTTTTGGGTTCGATGTTTTTTCGATGTCGATGTTTTATAATCCAGCAAAAAAAGCTTGATAAAAATGTGCGACATGCAGAAGTATTAAGAAGTTTTCATCCTTAATCAGAAGTTTCAGTATTAATCTCATTAGAAAACATTTTCTATGATTATTATCGGAATCAGAAGTTTCAGTGTTAATCTCATTAGAAAACATTTTCTATGATTATTATCGATGTTTTGCTCTCGATGTTTCTAAAGCATTTCTAATTTGCTTTTGCGATTTTTTTTAATTTTATTTATTTCATTATTATTCCTTATGTGAATGTTTTACATTTCAACAAAAAAACTTTCAGAAAAATATGCGATAAATAAAAGTTACAGTTATTCAACAGTTGCAGTATCTATCTCACTAAAAAAGTTTTCTATCATTGACATCGATATCATACGGTTGATGTTTTTCAGGAGACAAAAGATGAATATAATTGAGAAATATGAAGAGGCGCAATGTATTGGGGAGTTACTGTATTACTTGTACATTTAAATGTGTAAGTAATTTTTATAAAAAAAGATCGATGTTTTGAAAAATCGATGTTTGAAAACATCGATGTATTTTGGTCGATGTATCAATACCATCGATGTCTCAATTTCTAAACATCGATGTCTTGAAACATCGATGTTTTGCCTTCGATGTCGCACCCCTACTGTGGAGCACCCACCTAATTCCCCAGGAATGATACTCCCTTGAACCGAAAAAGGACCCTCTATTAACTCCCTTAAATATCTTAATGGCAATTGGAATTTCACCACGAAAATACTCTAGTTGAATTTCTTTTATAAAACATAATTCTGCTGCGAAAAGTTCTTTTGCACTTAACGGACCCTTTTTCTGGTCAGTCTTACACTTCAAATTATAAATGAATCTTTGAACCCAAGCAGTCACTCTAACAGCTCAACGTAGTGTACTATATTTCTCAAGATTCAGAACGCTGCAAAAGTTCACAGCAATAGCAGGTAGAACTGTGTTATCATTCATGCATTTCCTATTTTCCAATTCCTCATCAGAAAGCCCGGAAGTTAAAAGCATTTTTTCTGCTAATTGCCTTTTGGTTCAGGTAACCAATCTGGTCCTGATCTTCATAACTTTGATGCCAGTTGACACTCAGCAGAACATCCACAAGACAAAATATAACTGGGGTTGTTTGTGCTACTGCAATATCCCGATGTATTAAGCTTAGTCAAAGTCTGTATTTCGTTACTCTATTCTTGACAAACAGCTTCCATCGTTCAGGAGCACTACGAATCCAATGTATTACGATCTGACTGTTAATCCGCAAATATATATTTTCTTCTCTAATTGAAAATTAGTTTTTTAGATAGTTTGCAAGTTTTGATGTTGTTAATGCAGCTAACAATTCTAGTCTTGGCAGTGAGCTTTTGAATGATTGGCGCAATTGTAGATTTTGCCATTACCAATACGACGGTACAATCATCAATTGATCTTAAATATGCTACGGAACCGTAAGCTTTAATAGAAGTATCGCCAAATATATGCAATTCTTTGTTTTGATTTTGGATCATAATGTTTCAAGTTTAATTCATGATCAAAATATAAAACTGTAAAGCGTCACTATTAGTTACTACAATTCCAATTTGATGAAATGCTTTTTCGATATCTGCTGAAAATGTACATTTAAATTGCCTGAAATTTAATATCAGATCTAAAACTGAAGGGTATAAATTTGGGCCAGGTATCAAACATTGGTTCAAAGTAGGTATGTGCCGTGAACGAACGCCCAGGGTAGGCAGATGAGATAATTTGTGGAATAATATATACATATGTTGAAAAAAAGCATATGCTGTTAACTGTAATAAAGCAGCAGTATGAATATGAATGATAATTACGTAATCCCAATAAAACGTGGTCCCAATATACAAAGATTTTCATCTGGTTCTATAGAAAATCCATTCTTCTTTCTTTCATTGTGGTGAAAATATCTGTGACTTTCATAAAAATTGAAAGTGGGGTCTTGTTTCATTTTGTTCACTTTCTTTTTCTATAGATATCAAAACAAGAAATAAAAGTTGTTAATTTGTCATTCTATTCCTTTTGTTGCTCTTAGTTCTTTTTATGGCCGAAAATATTCACTCTACAAAAAATTGTTGCCGGTATAGTCAAAACTAACCGCAACAACATCAGTTTCTGGAAACAGTTGGCTCAATTAACTTTTCAAAAATAAAACCAAGTACACTTTTTATACATTTGACACAAAAACTTGTGCCCATAGCCCATAAATATCTACTAAATCTGCTATCCATCTTATAATGTTAAAAAGTTTCGGTACTTTTTTCTAGACTGCTGAATGCATCCTTCTCAACTCCAAAAGCTAATTTTTTAAATTGACTTCCATATACTAATGATATGAATTTTTCAATATTTTGTTGCTTTCCTTTGTAAGTCTTTTTTTTTTCAAAAAGTTTAAACGTTACAACTATCCTGAGGTTTCAACTTAAATATGGGAAACAATATGACAAATGAAAAAACGGAACATTTGAAAATTATGGAAACATTTCATAGAAAACAAAAGAATCAAGATGCTAAAAACAATGAGAATTTCGCTAACGCTCACCGCCCTGCACATAACGTCCGCAAATTGCAGCGGAGAATCGAAGAGACAAGCAGAGAGGCAGATTTTATTCTGCCTCCGCCGTCGTTTTGGCTGTCGCGAAGGGGGAAAATGGTGAGGCACGGGGTGTTTTGCATACTTAGCATTGCATAGATACGGAGGTCGATAAGCAGCGTCGGTCGCTGCTTTTCAAGTGTACCAAAAAGAAAAATTTCCATTTTTTTCTTCTTTTTTTATTATTGCTGTGTAAAACCAAAATATTTTTTTCCCAATCAACACATTAAATGTCATTGAATGAAGTGGTGAGGTTGGTCTGTTTTCTTCGTGGGTAGGCGCTGCCTACTAGGGGTGCGACATCGAAGGCAAAACATCGATGTTTCAAGACATCGATGTTTCGAAATTAAGACATCGATGGTATTAATACATCGACCAAAAAACATCGATGTTTCAAAACATCGAAATTACTTACACATTTAAATGTATAGCAATACAGTAACTCCCCAATACATTGCGCCCCTTTATATCACTCAATTATATTGATCTTTTGTCTCCTGAAAAACATCAACCATACGACATCGATGTCAATTATAGAAAACTTTTTTAGTGAGATAGATACTGCGACTTTTGATTGACTGTATAACTTTCATTTATCGCATATTTTGATGAAACTTTTTTTGTTGAAATGTAAAACACTGTTATCGAAAAAAAATTCTAAAGTATAACAAAAACAACGATGTTTAAAAATCATTGACCGTAAATCATCGGTAATAATTTAAAAAAAAACTAATTCAATACGATAGATGTTGCAACTGTTAAAGATGAATCTTTTTTATTGCATATTTTTATTGTTTTTTGCTGAAGTGTGAAACAGACAACGAAAGAAGAAAAAAATATAAAAAAACATCGAAGGCGAAACAGTGATCATTAAGACATTGACCTTGAAACATGCGATGGTAACTATCAAAAACGTCTTCTAACGAGATTGATAGTGTAACGGCTGATTAACAAAAAACTTTTGGCCACATATCTTGATGATTTTTTTTTTTTTTTTTGCTGAAATGTAAAACATTCACATAAAGAATAATAACGAGAAAAATAAAATTAAAAAAAAATGGCGAAAGCAAATTAGAAATGTTTTAGAAACATCGAGAGCAAAACATCGATAATAATCATAGAAAATGTTTTATAATGAGATTAATACTGAAACTCCTGATTAGGGATGAAAACTTCTTAATACGTCTGCAGATTGCATATTTTTATCAAGCTTTTTTTGCTGGATTATAAAACATCGACATCGAAAAGAACATCGAACCCAAAACATCGATGTTGGGAAAACATCGACCCTCAAACATCGATGGTAAAAACATCGATATTTTAGCAAAAACATCGATGTTTCCAAAACATCGACATCGATGTCGCAGCCCTACTGCCTACCTTACCTACCCAGATGGCACGTCCCTGGTTCAAAGATAGCTCATTTTGAGTTTTTGATGACGCAGCAAACATTATACGAACTTTAGTCTTTGACTCATGCTTTCTTACAACAGGGCAATGAGGCATGTACTAAATTGTATTACCTTCGTGGCTTTCAACCCACGACAATTCTTCAATTATTTCATTCTTTAATTGATCATTTATGATGCTATCACAATTTTCCCTACGCCACTCGTCATTAATTAATTTATTAGCTAAAGACCTAAAACAAAATTTTTAGCGTTTTTCAAGTTATTATCCAAACGTTCATGATTTGATTTCCATAATAAACTAGTTACATATCTACCATTAATGAAGTTCAACTAACTTTCGAATTTTTCAATGATCGCTTCATCGTTTTTATCTTCCTTTTCTTCTAATCCCATATGGTGTAAAACCCAAAATTTACGCAAACAATCGTTAAGCGATCTATCATCGTCGCCAGTGCATTGTGTAGCACTTATCGTAAACATAGATGCACTTTACTGAATTTCCCCACAGCTCCAACTAATGACCATCCAAAAAAACGAATAAACTGCAAACAATCTTTTATTAATTCGTTTCTTTTGGCCGGTTTGTACTTCCCAACAAAAATCAGAACCCAGCAACATTTCACAAGTTTTCTCTTTGCAAAATTTCTAAAATACTTTTTGAGGGGACTTTTATGAGGGCTCCAGGTATTGTATCTGTTACTAGAGCTTCAACTGCAATAGAATTATTAGGATCATGCATGCTGTTTGCCTTAATTTCAACAATATCATATTCTTTCAATTGACCCTTACTATATCCAAATGAATATATAAGCAATTTTTCTTTCCTTTTTCATTTTAAGTTTAACTCTTTTGCTAAATTTTGCTCTTTTGCTCTTGATAAGCATTTTTTGTGACCTTGAATCAAACAAAAGTTTTCTTATTCGACCTAAGGTGTGATCCTTACCCGAAACATGAACAGTACAAGTTTGCAATTAAATTCCCATATCCTCAGTTTCAGAAACTGTTTTTGAATTCAACAACATGGATGCAACTGTATTTTCTCTAACTTCAGAATCTAAAACAATTTTCTTGCAAAATAATTATTGATTTACACTGTGACATAATTCACAAGGAGGAATTTTTACCCTACATTTAAATGATGCATGCACTTTTCTAAAACATTTGTAATAACGCCTTTGATTTTTTAGAATCATTATTTTTTTGTTCATTTGTTTTTTCACACTTTCTGACGTCATGAGTATTTTCATTACAATAACAGCAATATGAATTAGCCATGGTGGTTAACGCCAAAGTTGTTGGAACCCCTCTAGAGTAATTATTTTTATTTTGCGTAAATACACTATTTGCTTTCTTCTTTGAATTTATAACTATATTTGAAGCTTCCAAACTTTCTACCTCCAACCTAATAAAATCCAACAGTTTCGTAATATTATACTGTTTCTTCGAATCACGCTTTCTATTAAATTCTAGATTCATATTATCAGGCAACAATTTTAAAATAATAGGTCCCAAAAGACTCCCATATGATTCTGAAATAATACCCAAGGAATTTAGACTTCTTACATTTACTTCACAAGAATCGTAAAGTGCTCTAAAAGCTTTTATATTAATCGACGAATTATTCACTTGCTCAAGATTTAAGAGATTATTCACATGGGAAGAAATAACTAAAGCTACACGACCAAAGCGTTCTTTAATCAAATCTACCCACACATCATAATTCTCCTTCGAAAGTGAGAACCCAGATATTGCATTTAATGCAGCTCATCTTAGTAACGATTTTAAATAAGTAAATTTCTCTATCTTTGACAAAAATCTGTATTGTTCCTGATAGCATTTTCGAACGAATTAAAAAAACTCCAGAAAGTGGCTTGGATCTCTGTAATATTTAAAAATTGAAATCTAAGGCAAACCAATGTTATTTTTGATCTCATTTTTACATTAAACACTGTGGTCAGTAGTGGTTTGGTTTACGGTTTTCACAACATTAGAGGAATCCAATTTCTTTTTAGTTCTAAATATACATAAACTAATTTTTTTCCTCATATTCTAGCATGACACTGTATATATTCCTCTTCCATTTCAGCTTCATTCCCCACAAAACAATTAAATATTTGCTCATTAATGATTTTCAACTCTGATTCTTTAGAATTCAGTAAAAATAAACTTTCCTCAATCACATCTCTATCGAAAGCTTCGTTCTGAAGTTCTGCTTCAATACTATTAACAATTTTAGTTACGGCTATCCGAATTGTTTTTCTAGCCTCTTTTACTTGTTAAACTCAGTGGCCACATTAACTTGATTCAGCTCTATGGACATTTTTAATTTCTTACCTTTATGAAAAACTTACACGCCAACAGTATTTGACTAAATAAATTCCTTTTACCTGCTTGGACGAAAATATCTCATGTTGAACAAATGTCTTCATTCCGTTCTAAAACACAATTCTGCTGGCATTTTACACTTGAAGACAGTCTAACAGTCACTTTTTGCTACTAAATTGCGGTTCGGAACTTTTCCTTTACAATTCATATACTTCAATTCGTGCCGGAGGGTTGGGCGCCAAAAATGATAAAAATTATGCAATTCAAATATTTCCGAATTCTTAATCTTACTTAAGATAAGATGTCAGTCTTTCAGGATTCAAGATACTTTATTTTCAGGACTCTAATGTTATGGATACATTATAAAACACAGTTGCAAAATATTGAAATTGCAGCATTACCATGGACTGCATCACTTAAGTCATGAAAAAAAGAACAGCAGCAAGAGCGGTTACAGTTATATACACTAGGTAAATTGGCACAATAAATTTTATATACACTGTTGTATATAGAAACAAATAGCACAAAATAGTTCTCTTTCTAATATAATTGAGAAGTACCTCGACAAAATTTCCAGAATAAAGCTCTTCCAGTGTGACCCACAAGTCCATAATTATATCACCTCCTCTTGGAATTTCTCGTGATCCTGATTTACTCCCACCAGTGAAAAAACCAAAATCACCAAAGAAACTGAAAGAAAAAAATTTGTATTTATAAATTATTTCAAAGCAATTGTACTGTTTTTTCCTTTTGAAATATTTTAACATTTCAGAAAAAAAATCATAGCAAGTCTTAAGAAGTAAATAATAATGGAAAGTTTACTTTTTAATTATCGAAAAAGTAAAAATTCAAATTACTTCTTCCAGTCAATATAAAATGACTGAGCATAGATTTTTGAGAACTATAAAAAGAAATACATTTAAACACAGGTTACAGCACTTTCTCTTCAATTTACATATATTTATTTCAACTTGATTCCAAGGATCAGAAAACTAACAAACTCGCAAAATTTGTTAGAATGAAATCAAAATAATAGAATTCTCCGAGGGGGGAGCTATATATGAAATGTATTGCCACTCTCATTCTGAAGGTGGCACAACACTTAAGAAAATGTTGCGGCAAGAAATTGTTTTAATAAATACATTCAAATGTCTGCAAAGGGACAAAAAATCTTTTGACCAGCTTTTGCCTTTTTTTTTTTTTTTTTTTTTTGAGAAAAAGAATCATTTTTTAATTAAAAGAATTTAATCTGAAACTAGCTCTGTAGTCTGGGAGCAACTGGTTTTTAAAGCTCGACCGATGACATTTTTTGGCCAATTGGCCGATTGCTCAAAGTTGGCTGATGGCTGATTATTTTCTAAAATTAACAGTTACGGCTTGGCTTAAGTTTTTCATAACATCTTCTGGGATGAACGCTGCCTTTTCTTTAGTTTCTTGAAATCTCTGGGTTTCGGGGATTGTCCTTTAAAATTTTCCCACTTATTCATCACTGTCCGTGTGCTGGACTTTTGCTACATAAAGTCTATGACTTTCCGTTATGTATTTTAAGTAAAAAGAAATCTCCTGGAGCAAAAATCTTTTTAAATCTGCAACTTTCTGTCATTCTTAGATCTAGTAGCTCGCCAGAAGGGATAAACAGTAATACATCCTTGCCCTTATCTTGACTAGAAGAATTGGGGTTAGAATCTTGATTTTTCAAACAGTTTCCTTTAAATAAGTTGGAATTAGAACAACAGAATAAAGTGTTTTGATTCACCCAGCAAATCCTTATCCTATGACATTATGAAGAATTTTTCATTGTTATGCCACAATTAAAATATGTTATCTCTTCTAATGTGGTACTCTGTAGCTTAGATATATGCATAATTAAAAAATACTATTCTTAGATTTGAAATATAAAGGGGTCTGTACTTACAAAGTTTTGCAGACCATGAACACTTGATGTTTTTAGCGTCCCGCTTGCAGCCTTGCACAGAAGCCAATAGTGTTGCCGGAATGACAAAAATATTTTTTACCTACTTCTTATATAATACCTTTCTGAAAAAAAATTTAACTGCCAAAATACCCGACGATATATTTATGAAGAATTTCTTTGTATGATCAGGAAGTTTTGTTCCGAATCACCCCGTTGTTTCTACACACCCTGTTTTACAGTATATTAAAGCTAAAATATAAATGTTTAAATTTCTATTGGTACAGAAAAAAGAAAAACAATTTCAAGTTTCTCAATACTTTTAGTATTAAAAAAAAAGATACATAATTCTAACCTGGCGAATGGGTCACTTCCACCACCAAATGCATCATTTTTTAGTCCTTCTTCACCATATTGGTCATATGTTTTTCTTTTCTCTTCATCTGACAGAACCTAGAGAGAAAGAATACAAAATGAAAAAAAAAAATGGATGGAGAAGGAAAAAAACAACTTTTCAGAATAATGCAGGGCTGTCATTAAAGAGAGGTTCCCACCCCTTTTGTGATTTTTCAGAAATACGGATGCCAATATCATTTTAGCAATTTAAAAACAGTGGGGGGGGGGGGGGGGAACCTCAGCATTCTTTTTTTTTAAAATAATAACAATAATGAAAAGAAATGAAAGTGCATAGAAGAATTTTTCAGCAAAATTTTAAAATAAATATGCAATCTTTGAACATTTTTTAAGTTTTCAATGTTCTAAAATATAATTTACACAACTGAGGGTCGTCAGAATGTTCGTTTCAAGTATTTTACTAATGAAAGAAATTTATCCAGTGTACAGTACACTTGTAGAAAGTTTCAGTTTAATAAAAAATGAATAGTTGAATAAAGAATGTAGCATCATAGCAGTACGCAACATATTTACATTACTTATTACTTTTTTTTTCTGAAAAAATATTATGAAAATCAGTTCTCAGTGGAGAAAAATGCATGCACTCTTGAAATATGTTTTATATAGGGAAAAAATTAAAATATAGTAAGCGATTAAAACATTGCAATGAATAGGGAGACATATATTACAATAATATTTAAAGTAAAATTATAGTTTTTTTACTATACAACGTACTGAAACAGGAGCTAATAATATAGGTTCATGCATATCTTAGAGAAAAACTCAAGAAACACCCAATATTCTTTTTAACAGTGTACTGGAAAAATATGATTATTAACAGTTCGCAAAAAAAAAAAAAAAAAAAAATCTACATCCACGAATAACTAATAATAGATAAGTATTCCTGATTGGATAGATCTTGCAATAACTAATTAAAAATAAAGTTTTAATCATGACTGTAAACTTTAAACCCATTTGACACTTCTTTAAAGAATACTTTATTTTCAATCATAAAAACATCGACATTGGAAACACATTGATGTTGGAAAAAACAATGACCCTCAAACATTGATGGTAAAAACATGTTTTAACAAAACCATCCATGTCGCACCACTAGTTTCTAGGGTAGAGCTTCCAAAAACTCCCCTGCTGACATCCTTGAAAGTTGAATTACATTATGTTTTTGAGGCTGCAACTGGAAAAATTCATTTTGGGGGAGAACCCACAACTCCCCCTCTTTGTAAGGTAATTTGAGATGCCCTTATCGTTTTTGAAGCTTCAATTTTGAAAAATGGACAAGAGAGCACCAAACTTGATAGCCTAATGTGCATTTTGAGAATACAAATTAGAAAAATCTTGGGGATAGGGCCCTGAATATCTCTACCCCTTAGCATCTCTAAAGATCCCATTAAAACTGCATTTTTGGATCAACATTTCCAAAAAAAACAATTTGGAGGAGAACCTCCACACCCTCTTCTTTCAAACTTAATTTGATATATAAACCTGCGTTTTTAATGTTTCACTTCTTAAAAATGGATGGGAAAGCCCCTCCCATAACATTATCAAAGAGTGTCTACTGTCTAGTGAACACTTTTAAGAGCACCATTTAGAAAAAATTCTATGTGTGAGTCACCCCATTTCTACACCCCTTAACATCTCCGAAATTGTCTAAAACTACGTTCTTAGAGTTGCATTTTGAAAAAAAAAAAAAAGGAGAAGTCCTAGCCTCCTTCCTCCATCCCTTCCATAACATAGTTAGGGGTTAACAAGCTGCACCTATCAAAATGTTAATTTCAGAAATTAGGAGGGGGTAGCGCCCTTAAGCACTGTTTGCCTCTAACATAACAAAAGTCCTCTGATAATGCACTTTCAAATTTCGGAGTAAAACCTGTTTTTAAGGTATGTTTTAGCTGATTAAAGGGATGTTGATTTCTCCCCCCCCCCCCAATTTTTTTCACCTTGCTTTGGCCTTGAAATGATGCAATTAAAACAATTGTTAGACAATGCTAGAAAAACAAATTTCAAAATAGATATGTAATAAGGTCATAAGTTTTATAGATTTTAAGCAATAAAACCAACATATATAGTTACTACGGAAATAGAGGAGTAAAGCAAAATTAATTGAATAACTACCGTGACCATAAAGCAGTAATTTACTTTTTCTAAGCCAGGGCTAAGACAACTACATGAAATATTCTGACAGATCAGCCATGTCATCCAGATACTGTAGTTTAATCCTCATTAGGAACTTGGACAGTAACCGAGCTGCTAGTTTATTAGGGAAAATAAACAGCCAGTTAACAAACTATGGGTTTTGTTCGATTCTTTCCCAATTTATTTAAATTTTTAAATAAGAAAATATTTTTTGAAATGATAATCACAAACCTCATATGCTGCACCAAGATCTTGGAACTTTTCCGCTGCATGAGGGTTATCTGGATTTTTATCAGGATGCCACTCTTTTGCTAACTTTCTGTATGCTTTTTTGATCTGATTGAGAGTTGCGGATCGAGGGACACCCAATATTGAATAAAAATCACGCCTGAAATGTAAAAATATAAATACTTTAAATACATTGCCATGTTTTCGAAATGTACAGAACTTATGATTTAAAAGAATTTTTAGCAAGGATTTCCTTTAAATAAAAGGAATAAATATTTCAAAAAAAAAACACATAATTATATTAACTCAAGACATACTGACACTTTCTTAAATTCATAACACAAAAATAATGATGCTGCAAAAATTGAAAACATTTGCAGAGAGCTGGTTAAAGTAGCACATACAAAAATTAGTCTCACAAAAGCAATTTTTAAGACAATATATAGATGTAGTACAATAAGATAACTTGTATGTTGAATGAAATGCAACAACTCACTTTTGGGGGAAATTGCTACATTAACAATATAATCTCTAAGTGCTTTAAAACTGATGATGACCTTAGTATACAAAATTCTTTATGCAGATTACGACATTTTAGTTTCATGCAGGTACACAAACTGAAGAGTTCTTAAAATACATTTCATCAAAAATTATGAGCTAATACCTTTTCAGAAGTCAGACTCTGGTGCTTGCATGAAATCATGAATTCAAAACATCATCATACTAATGAAACTGACTCAGAATCAGATGATGAGGAGAAAAACCAATCCTGATAAATAGCAACTAAAGCCCAACAAGCAACAGATGTTTTATATCTAACGAAGGATAAAATTAACAAATATTGTTGATAAATTTTAAATTTTCAAACATTACAAAGCATTGGAAGCAAAAACCCCTTAGAAACAAACCATAATAAGACAGTATTTCTAAAAAGTATAATTTTCTTAAAAACACGTTTTTTATCTATAAATGTGAGAGAAAACGTACATCTGTAATCAATCACATCAACAATATTATTATCCTACATCATTTTATAGCTTTAAAAATGAATGACTTATAAAACCCCTACCCTGCAACATCATAAAAAAATAAATCTTTTCGTTGTTCACCCTCTGGTTATTGATTTTATACAGTATGAAGATGTTTTTACAACCCGGAGAAGAAAAGCGGTATCAGTGTATCATTTACAGTGCAACAAAAGTGATGTATCAACAGCTATTAAATGTACTTTTTATGCTGAGAATTTTACAATAGTAATAAAAACGGTACTCACCCTCCCAAAACGTGAGAAATAAATATTAATAAATTTAGTAACGTAAAAATATTTAAAGATAGCCCTCCGTGCAACTCCATACCGAGTTGATAAACATGCTGTGAATGTATTACTATTCGGTTATGATTACGTATGGGATATAAACACACGTCATCAATGGGTTGATTTAAAAATGGCGGATGTAAAAATACTGAGCGAAGCAAAGTGTTTCTAAACTCAATTAAGCTGCTGCTTAGCTTCAAGTACTTTCTGGTTAAAAAGTTTAGACTACTTTTTTTTTTGTTTTACTGAAACAATTTATGCACAAAACCCAAATAAAAACCAAAAAATGAATGTAGGCGTGGTTTTATGTAATCATATGCAGACGTCATACATCCCGCCCATATTCATCTTTGGAATATTCGCGATACGCAACAGCTTCATCCTAAGTCGAGTCGGTTAGTAAACAAACAAAGGAATAAGCAGGCTGGCTAATTCTAAAGCAATTCAAATTGGAAGTAAGTACAAAAAGTGATTAAAAATATTTTTAAAAACGATTTCACCAGAAACACAACCCAGAACGGAGCGACAGTTTTAAAGACAAAATTGTATTGCTTTAATCAGTTCCTTTCTTGAGAGCACATGATTTTGTGACATATTTGGTATGAACATGACTTCCAACATGACTTAATTTCAATTAGGTTGTTATTACAATCGACTAACTGTTCTTATTATCGAGAAACACAAAACTGACCGGATCGAATGGAATATCATGCTAAATGAGGCTGTTCTTATTTGAATAAAGTTTTTTTTATTTGAAAATCTTAGCATTACTATTTTGATAGTGTCTATTCATGAATGTTATGTTGTTTTCACTTCTGTTCTACTTATCAAAGAAAAATTGTTGTAAAAAGAATGCCTGTCAATTTTAATTGCTTACATTCGATTTTGAACACTATTTACTGTGTGAACTAAAGAATCTAACTTTTTTTTCTGCATAACTCAGTATATTTATTGCCTAATTATTCAAGTACCTATTGAGTGCAAAAAAAAAAAAAGAAAAAAGCCTTCAAGAATTAAATTCCAAACTTGGGGTATACAATCCTTTCTAAATTAGACAAAATAAACCAAGATATAACATTTTATCAAAATGACTTTCAGAATGAAAATAATTCAAACTAGTTTTCTTCTTTTCTAAGTATTAAGCTACTGAATTCCTGCTGGAATCTGAGAGCTTCTACTCTCATTAACGGAGTCTTCAGATCTGAAGTTTTAACAAACTGGCGGAACAAGAACTGAAACTTTACACCCAACATGTCTTAAACTCTCGTGATCAAATTTCAACCTTAAAAAGTGGAAAAGAAATTCTTTGGGCCCATAGATGCTAAAGCTACTTCTTTTCTTAGCAAGAATGTAGTTCTTGAATTTCATAATGCATTTGCTCAGGTCAGTATGTTAAAATTACATGTGAATATTATTTTCCATTGCAGTCTGTCAAATAATTGTTAGAAAATTTAGGCAAGACATAGCTTTTAGTTTATTTATTTATTAACTATCCATTTTTTGATGGGAGGAAAACTAGAACAATATGTAGTTCTATACAAAAGAAAGTTCATTATTTTTTTTCTTTCCTTTTCAATACCCTGCTCTCCTTTTCATTTTGAGGGAGTGAATAATAAAGGCTAAAAGAAGATATTCTGGTTACTTGAATATCAGATTTTTTTTTTTTTTTGAATTTTATTTTTATGGTTTTTATTTATCACTGAATTTTGGCAAATTTAATCTTGACACTGAATTATGATAATTGGCCAGTGAATTGCGATAGCATTCAATTTATCAAATTCAGCAAACTAAGGTTGAAATGGAATGTTCCACTTGATTGACTACTATTTTGATAAAATATAGTAGTTGAACAAGAAAGATGGAAAAATCTAAAGGTATTGTTTACTTGTTAATTACACTTAAGTTTTTTGCTTGATCTTTCAGAGAAATTTATAAGCCTTCATCGGTAGTTGAAAGAGCATAGAAGGATTCATTAACTGCAAGTTGAAAGTAAGACTCAGATTGCGTTTGATAGGAAAACCGGTTAAAACCTAGGTGGCTGATCACATGACAATTAATGGTAGCAGTATTTAATGATTTGTTGTTTTGATTTTGATGTCTGGATTGAACTTTCGTTCTTGATTAAATCTTGCTTACTTGAGCAGATGAATGTAGGCAAACACTTGTTTAAAGAACTTTGAGTTGAGCTTCTAGCTTTTGATTAGTCTGAAATACCATACCGGTCTCGTAATTTGTTTATGCTGAGGGTAAGCCATTGCCCTACTGTTGAAGCTATTAAAATAATATGTGGTATGTCCTGTGTCTAGTTAAACAGTAGCTCAAAATGCTTCTTGTTAGTGTTAATTCAGGTTATTTGGTTCTTTTATTTAAACACAAACCCTTCATTTTGAATTTTCCTGGGGCATGTTAATTATACCTAAAAACAGCAAAAACTACACTTCTACATTGAACCCCCCCCCCCCTGATCTCCTAAATGACAGCATATTCAAACATGACCAGTCACAACAGAAAAAAATTTTACCTTTCTTGCTTTTTTTACTATGGTTGTTATTTCAATTATAAGTTTTTTTTAAGTAGTAGCAAGAGCATATTTATAAATAGTTAAGATGTTTGATCACTGCCCAAAATTGATGTGCCTTTTTTATCATCATGTTCGTGCTTATTCAATTCTGTTTTTATTTCTATCCTTGTAGTGCATTGAAAATACTTTAATAATGAGTCTTCAAATGGCTGGAATTAGTGATAGTTCCCAGGAGGCTTCAAACACTGGTATGTTATATGTAAAAAAAAATCTATTGAAAATAGTTAATAAGATGTAAATTATCTCATAATCAAAACATTTACTCATAAAACTTTAGAGTTATATACTTTATAAAATCATGCATTTATTCATACATTTAAAAAAACATCTTTAAAATATTTTACTGGTTATAAAAATCTTTTAAAATTATGTTTATTTTGTTGCCATCAAGCTTTTGCATTATATTTCTCTTTTTCTCATTATGCTCCTATGGTTTTTCTTCACTAATGGAACACTAATTGCTCACTATGCTGTTACAAGTGTGGTACAGTTACAACTTCAAGAAATTCTTCAAATGATGACTCCATTCTTCTGAAAACAGCAAATTCATTTTCAAATACAGTCGATGCTCGATATAACGACCGTCTCCCGTCCTACAGAAAACTGTCTTTATAACGAGTGGTCGCTATAAGACGTAGAACATAGAGTATATTGGGATACAGTTGGGGATTTTCTCACCGGTCATTATATTAGGATGGTTTTTATAAGGTGTGGTCGTTATAACAACGAGCGTCGACTGTATATACAAGAAAGTTGTTAATAGTCACTAAAATGTTCACAACAACTAAGCAAATATCATAAACCACCTGAAACACAACGGTAAATGGGTATTTGCATTCAAGTAAAAGAAATCACATTTCTAATGACCATCAGAGCTAATCACACTCACAACCAAGTGAAAAACGAAACTAGACTGATTTCAGAGTGGCTTCCGTACATGTAACATTGAAAGAACATTTTAGCAGTTTTTATTCAGAAATGTCTATAGCATTAAATATAAACTCGACCTTTTATTGGCTTTGAAAAAATAACAAGATTACTCTTTCTCAAGGTAATATTTAGTTAATACGACAGGGAACTGATGACATTTTTATGATCATATTGACTGTTGTGATTTTTATCACTATTTTAAACACTTTTAACTGCTCCTAACTTGGTAACTTAAAAAAATTGTGCATTTTTGCTAATTCACTTGCTGGGGTCAATCCATACCGAAATTGGGTCCCCTTTGCGACCCCTTCACTAAAGTCCGCATCGTAAAATTAGCCCCATTCACAAAGTTCCGCATTGTAAAAACGGTCTCGTATTCACAAAATTTCGCATTGTAAAAGCTCCCATTCGCAATTTATATTGCTTTAATGACCAAATATTTCATGTAAAATGTGGAAATCACCACTCTCTTTCCCTCCAAAGTGATAGCTCTCTATCATCGGAATATACCCCTTTTCTCTTATTTTTTTCCTGTCGTTTTTATTGCCCCGTTGCTATGACAGTGATAAATTATAAAAAACTTGGTTGATTTTTTTTAAATATATTTCAGTGATTGTGATTTATGTAAAGTTGAATTTTTTTTTAGATTTATCTGCAGTCTTTCCTAAAATTTTGGCGAATCATCAGTCAATAAGACAGGCTTAGGATGATTAATTTTATTTTTTATTCGGGCGGTCGCTCGCTGGTATTTTAATTTTACATTAGCTACCAGGTTTTTTTTTGCTCTCTTTGCTCCATAAGAGAATTTTTGCTTCCAACTCTGCTACTTTCGTGTTCTATGCTGATGAGTACACAATAAGCATGAAACTGCAGTCCATGAATCGAAATAGCCAAGTGTATTGCAAGCTTATTAATTGTTTAATTTTTTATTGTTAATTGAATTTTAGTAGTTAACACATTTATCATTAAGCATATTTTTTGAAAAACTGGTAACTTTAAAAATCATGAGCACTTTTTGCTTAATTCTTTTATTTGTTTAAAAATATATTTATTTTTAAAAATTTCTAAATAAAAACAACAATAAAAAAATCTATTATCAGTATTTCCAAGTTTGACTATTCTTTTATTTTGGGAATGAATTTTCAAATTAAAACTTTTATTCGTAATTCTTGTGTTATATTAGAGATGTTTCTGAGAAAAAATATGAATTTATATTATTATGTGGTGAAGTTTTTGAATGAGCTGTCATAAACCAAAAAAAGAAGTCAAATTCTTAAGTTTTATAAATACATTTCCATAAAGCAAAATTAAATATTGCATTAAAAAAATTGTAACGTATTTAATATCACTACTCATTGTTGCATATTTTTTTCTTTTCGTTGAATAATAGCTCAGTCTGTTACATTGTGCTTTGATTTGAATTTTTAAAATCATATGTGCAAAGCATAGTTCTGATAGTTAGTTTTATTTTTCATAAAACATTAATTTAGATAATTCTTGTATAAAATGTGTTTTTTTTTTTTTTGCATTCTCTAAATGTTGGAAAGTTATGTGCAAAGTCATGAATTTTGAAATTCTCTAAATGAAGCAGATACCCTGTAATTAAAATTTGTTCGAATACATCACTTTTTAAGATCTTCTATAAAATTTAAGAATTTTAAGTGTTTTATTTTATGTATGCTCTCATTACTGGTTAGGGCTTTCCTAGCAAATTATAACGACTAAAAATGCTTTAATATTACGTTTTTCCAGAAAAAAATAGAAAATTCATGAAAAATTATTTTTTATAAAAATGAAGAAAATGCACAAAAATATTTTACTTTTTTACAAAATGGGGACCCAAAAAATAAAACATGGAGATCGACCCCTGACTTGTGTTTTTTTCCATACGTTTCTTACGTGAATTATTGAGAATGTACTACCTGTGAATTCATCTTTGTATCTGAAGCAGTTTCACTGAAAGACAAATACGAAAACAATTAGTTTATTTAGATTTAGTATTTGTGTTATAAATATACTAATTTATGTGACTCTATGATAATTATCTTTCAGCTTCACCAAAAATTTTTATGAAAGCTGAAGTCCCGGAATTACCAAGTCCTAGTATGTTTGTAAATAACCCTCTAATGAAACCCACCCAGATATCTACCGACCAATCACAGAAGCGTAGAAGCTCATCTCGTTCAATCAAACGTAAAAAGTTTGATGATGAACTGGTGGAGAGCAGCTTGATCAAAACGAGCCGTGCCAGGCCACAGAATGTGCCGTTTACTTTGCTGTCACAAGCTGTGTCCTTGTCGACTCCTACTTTGACAACAACTACCCATATTCTTGCGAGCAGTAGTCAGATGCAAGTTGATGTTCCCGAAAGAAAGAAGGTATGTTTCTTATCAAAATTTGAATTTAAGTCTTGGTTTTCAGTAAGCTAATTGAAAGAGAAAAAGTAAACGTTGATCATACTCAGGCTACATTTCGGCATTCTCATTGTCTTATGCCTGTAATATTTGTATGTTAGTTTATCAGATTTTGAAATTTTCTTTCAGCAAACTAGGCCGCCGCAGAAGAGAATAAAAAAGCCAAAAGTGAGTATAAAATATTCATGCTTTTTAATTTATGATTAATCATAACCTGTATTAATCTAACTTAATTGTGTTCAATTTTATATAAGAAATTTTGTTTGAAAATTCTAACAAAATAGGAAGTTAATATTTCTGTTGTATAAAATAATTACACATTAACCTTCAAATGCTCTATTAGCAAAAAGTACGGCCTAAACATTTTGGTGGGATAAAAATGGCATGTTAATGTAAAGCTACAAATTATCTAGATTTTTAAAATTTATATAAGCTGTAATAGGTGGGGAAGGGGGGCAGCAAATCCTACAAAATGCTTTTGGGATATTTTAAGTCAATTAGTTGTAACAACTGCACTTTTTTAATGTTTATTTCATTTATTTATTTTTAGAGCAATCAAACTCATTTAACGAAAGATGTTAGCAGGTGGAAGCCAATTGATGATCTTAATCTCATTTTGTCTGTCCAACAGGTATGTAAAGCTTTTGACGCATCGCCACATTGATTCTTGCCGATTTATCTACAGAGTTTGGAATAAGTAAAAATTTGAGATCTGTGGTATTATTCCTTCCTTTTCCAGAAATGCGTAGATTTGGCAATTTCCTGTTTTTTTATACCTTTTTAATAAATTTTGCCAAAACATTAAAATGCTGTTTTTGTTGCATTTATCTTAAAATAATTGCATGATTTGTCACAATTTATAATGCATTTGAAGATGTTAGGTATTTAAATTTTTTTAAAAATAATCTCCTAAAATTCTCAAAAAACTGCATTTTTTCAAATTTTCAACGCGATTGCGGCAGATCAAGAACTTGACCAAAAAATTTCAAAATTTTCTATGCACTTATCTCCCTCAATGGTACCTTTTCTGCAATACCCATCATCAAAATAAAAAAAGAAGTGATTTTCGGCCCACCCTACTGTAGAGGCCCAATTACTTATTATGTGGAGAAAAGGGGCTAGAAAAATGTCTGCTGCTTTCCTTATTATTGCTGAATGATTTTATGAATCCTATTTTTCAAGAAGCAAAAATTCATATTTGCCATCCTATTTATTTATTGGCTACTGTTTTCTGCATTTGTTATAAACTGTACATTGCATGTATTTGGAAATCCAAGTTTAGAAAAGTATTTCTCAAGGAAAGTCGTCTTAGTTTTTTTTTTGGTAAATAGTCCCTTCTTAATGAATTCAATTAAATGCACCATTCTTATGTAAATTATAGTCAAAATAATAACAGTAAGTATACAATGCCGTCTTTCTTGATAATCCTGATTAACTCATCTGTTGATTTGTAACATCAAATAACCTTGAATTTGCCAATGAAGGTTTTTCTGCAAAATGAGTTATAATACTGATTTTCTCAATCAGTGACATCTTAAACTACGTCTTTTTACTGCAGTTCTTTTATTTCGCTTGTAATGCTGTATTATTTTTTTAAATTATTCTTATAATTTTTGATGCGTTATACGTGTACAGTATAACGTATCAAACCTGTTGCATTGTGCTCTGTTATATTGGTCATTCGAATATAACTGCTTTTCCTGTCTCCCAAAAAATTATATTTAAAAAAATGTTACTTAACATTTGACATCACTTACATAAAAAGGTGTAGTCCTCAGAAAAGTATTCTTTTTTTTTTCTTTTTTAATCAACAAATAAAACTGGTATGCCTTCCATGCGTCCAAACTTGTTGAAATTTGATTTGTATTCTATGATAAAACATAGAAACATTTAACAAACATTTTCTTTTTTTTTTGAAAGGACATTTGGTGAGCTAATTTTCATTTGCTTTTAGCAAGAAAATCAGTTAAATTTATACATTAGATAAGTATATACTTATACACTGAAGTGACAAAAGTCATGGGATAGCAATATGCAAATTTTCAGATGGCAGTAGCATCGCATAGAACAGGTATAAATGCGCAGTGCTTTTACAGAGCTTTCATTTCTGTTCAAGTTATTCATGTGAAGAGGTTTTAACGTGATGATGACCGCACGACGTGAATTAACAGACTTTGAACGCGGAATGTTAGTTGGAGCTAGACGCATGGGTCATGCCATTTCGGAAATCGTTAGAGAATTCAACATTCCCAGATCCACTGTGTCAAGAGTGTGCCGAGAGTATGAAATTTCAGGCATAACATCCCACCATGGACAGCGCAGTGGTCGACCGCCTGCACTTAAAGATCGAGACCGGCGACGTCTGCAAAGAGTCGTAAATTCTAACAGACAAGCAACACTGCGTCAAATCACCGTAGAAATCAATGTGGGACGTACAATGGACGTGTCTGCTAGAACTGTGCGGAGAAATTTGGATTTCTTGGGCTATTCCAGCAGAAGACCGACTCGAGTGCCTTTACTGACAGAACGACATCGCTTGCAGCGACTCTCGTGGGCACGTGAGCATATCGGTTGGTCCCTAGATGAATGGAAAACCGTGGCCTGGTCCGATGAGTCACGATTTCAGCTGGTAAGAGCCGATGGTAGGGTTCGAGTGTGGCGCAGACCCCACGAAGCCATGGACCCAAACTGTCAGCAAGGCACTGTTCAAGCTGGTGGTGGCTCCGTAATGGTGTGGGCTGTTTTTTCATGGCATGGACTTGGTCCTCTAGTGCGACTGGACCGAACATTGACTGGAAATGCTTATGTGCAGCTACTTGGAGATCACTTGCAGCCATTCATGGACTTCATGTACCCAAACAACGATGGGATTTTTATGGATGACAATGCGCCATGTCACCGGGCCACAACTGTTCGCAATTGGTTTGAAGAAAATTCTGGACAATTCCAACGAATGATTTGGCCACCTAGATCGCCCGACATGAATCCCATTGAGCATTTATGGGACACCATCGAGAGGTCTGTTCGTGCCCAAAATCCTGCCCCATCAACGCTTTCACAATTATGGACGTCTATCGAGACAGCATGGCTCAATATTCCTGCAGAAGACTTCCAACGACTTGTTGAGTCCATGCCACGTCGAGTTGTTGCACTTTGCCGGGCAAAAGGAGGGCCGACACGATATTAAGAGGTATCCCATGACTTTTGTCACTTCAGTGTATATCCGAGATGAAATTATTATTAGTGCTTAATCATCCCAATATGATGATAAAGTAATCGTTTCATAGGTGCACATGTCGTTAATTTGTTCATTAATTGAATCGTCTCATGTTGGTCATATTGTGTTTTTTTTTTTTTTTTGCAGTTTATAATGTACATTCAGAAACTTTCTTAATTCAATACAAAAATACTTTTTTTTTGAAGCATTTTTAGTAAGCAGTTTTAGCACGTTTTGAAGCATTTTTAACTATTAACTTTCAGTTTGAAAAGTTAATAATTATGCAGAAGTATAGTGAAAATTTGAGCACGCTTTTGACATTCATACTTTGCAAAAGTGTATTAGTTTTCTAATTTTGTATTGATGGGTTTTAATGTTATTCTTTTACCACTTTGTTAATAAATAAGTTTTCTCAGCTTTTGAAGTAACATTAAACTATTTCCACTATCTTTGGAACTTAAAGCAATACACTTT
The DNA here is from genome assembly GCA_038373865.1 of Uloborus plumipes. Classification (NCBI taxonomy): domain Eukaryota; kingdom Metazoa; phylum Arthropoda; class Arachnida; order Araneae; family Uloboridae; genus Uloborus; species Uloborus plumipes. Next base: position 41,056 of record JAXGGA010001780.1, on the reverse strand, counting down.
TATTTTTCAGACAAATGATTTGGAAACAGTGTTTAAGGGAGTGAAATTTTCCTCTAATTTTACTCTTAAGGAAGTTCAGGAGAGATGGTATTCTCTTTTATATGATGTTTCTGTTTCAAAGTAAGAATCCTAAATCTATATTTTGTTTATCTGTGTGAACACTTTTGTCTTTAAAAAAGACATTTCAGATTTCACTTTAACCTTCTATATGGCTGAAAAGACATATATTCCAAAATTTTTGTTCTAAAGACATGGAGCTGAGATTCATTTATCCTTAAAAGTTTTTCCCCATTTCTTGAGAAGTATTCTTCCAATGCAACATTTAAATAGTGAATAACGCTGTTTCGACACATGCCTCAAAGCAGTGGTCGGAAGTAGCGCACTACAAGTAGCGAAACTACTGTAGTAACTACATTTTTTAGTAGTTTGTAGTGTAGTGCACTACTTTTTTTAAAAAGTAGTGTAGTGAGTCGCACGATATAAAAAAATAGTAGTTTGTAGCGACTTCTGGAAACTACTTTTAAATAAGAAAAAAAAAATTAATGACAAAAATAAGAAAAAAAAAAAAAAAGAATGAAGGAAAAAATAAGGTTTGATTGACTCTGATTGGTGGAAATCTTGCACGAGTATAGCAGCTGGTGCAATGAGAAATAAGATGCATAAAAATGTGAGCTGATCTTAGATACATCATTTTGACGAAATACATTCCATTGGTTCGATGTCATTGGTTTATTTGGCATCATAATTTTTATATTCCTTCAAATAATTTTTATGTTCCTAAATATTCCCTGGCAAGAAATTAAAAAAAAAAGAAAAAAAATTGAAGGTTGAATTCTTTCTATCTTTCAACTTTTGAATACTTTCTTGTGGCGAATATTCGTAAAAATTGTACGAAAAATCTAAAAAGGACAAATTTTGGCGAAAAAAAAAGGAACAGAAAGGAAAAATAACAAATAGATTCAAGGGCAATTCCTAGTTCTATTCCATATTCGTATGAGTTAATTTATTAATATAAACCACTTATCGAATTTTTCCGGTCAATCCTCAAACGGTGTATGCATTTTATTTATTTATTTTTTAAAAAGTAGCGAAGTAGCGACTACAATTCAAAAGTAGTTTGTAGTTGCTACATTTAAAAAAAGTAGTTGTAGTTAACTACATTTATACCAAAGTAGTTGTAGTTAACTACATTTATACCAAAGTAGTTGTAGTTGTAGTTCGCTACAAAATAAATGTAGTTTTTCCAACCACTGCCTCAAAGTAGCTGAAAGAACTTATCTGGTTTTTGTGAAATCTTTTTGTAGATTTGTAAAAGTACTAAAATTAATGCTTATAAATTTATGTAGTATGCATAAAATTTTTATCTTTTATTAATTTCGTATAGTGGAGTATATTAATTAAGAATAAACCATTAAGCTATAATAGTAAGAGGAGAGAGAACTTCCTATACAGTATTTTCGGCTAGATAAGTCGTGGCTTATACGTGCTTAAAAGCTGAATTTTAACTCCTGCCGCTTATACACCATGGCCGCTTATAGGAAGAAAAGTTTTTTTTTTTTTTTTTTCCAAACGACATGTTATGTTTATTTATTCCTAGAACAAGCAGATTTAGAGTCAGACATCAAAAGCCACTATTGCAACACCTTTGAACAGTTCTATTTTGAAAAGGGCGACAGCATTTCTGCTTATTCAAAATTGCTGCAGGAATCAGAAGGAAAAACAAATAAAAAATCACCCAAATCACCCCTGATAAGGAAGACGAATAAATTAAGAAAAAAAAGCATCAACAATAACCAACCTGTCTAATATAAAGGAATCCAAACGAAAAAAAAAATCGCCAGCTGTTGCTGAGGGAATGGGAAGTAAGGTTGCCGTAGAAACTAACAGGAGTAGGACAGGGTTACTATAAGTTGCAGTTATCGCCAAAATGTTGCAACGTTTTAATTATCTATGATATTGAAACACTGTTTCAAATCTATGTTACAAATTCTTTGTCATTGTTTTTGAATGATGTCAATAGGAGTGTACTGGATGTCAATAGGAGTATACTGCAGCAGCGTAGGTTCTTGCAGATAAAATTTTTACTAAGTTTTATGCGGCTTATACGCTGATGCGACGTATCTGATGAAACACATTTTTTCTCCCGAATTTTGCGAAGTGCGGCGTATACGGTGGTGCGGCTTATCTCCCCGAAAATACGGTACTTCAGCATCAAAGCTTGCAGTCTGAATTTTCAGCAAGTATAACAAAGCATTTTGCATTATAAAGCATCTTGTTTAATGGAAAAACACCTCTGCTTTTGACATCTCTAACTGAACGGGTCAAGGACTGAAAAAAGAATGGCAAAACGTGCTTTAAAACTCGAGTTTAAATGTTAAAAGAACGATTCTTTTGCTATACTCGCTTGGGCAAAAAACGGATCGCTAAATTTACTCTTCTCTTAGTGTTAGAGCTCAAGAGAATAAACTTTAAAATAAATATTTACTTTTAAAATTTATTTTACTCTATTCACAACTTTTTTGATTTAAGTCCCCAATTGTTTAATTTTTCAACCATTTTTGTGAAATGTTTAGGACTGCCTTATTTGCCATAAAGCAACTTAACCCTGAAGTGATTGCCCAGATTCAAGCCAAAGTGCTATTTAGCACTGAAGAAGAAAAATTAATTGCTTCTGTTCCATCAACAGTAGGTTTTCCTTTTTATGGTATTTTTCTGCATTAAAATTGCTATTAGTTATCAATTTGCAAATATGCATAAACTAAGGATATTTAAGTGAATTTTTTTAAGTGAATATTTATAATTTCCTTTGTAACTCAATTGAAAATTTTATTATATGCTGTCGACCCCGCTTAATCGGGTAACAGATAAAAAAATACCCCGCACATTCAAATAATATTTCTTGGAACCGGAAGTATTCGTTTAAGCGGGGTCGACAGTATATGAAAAGTTTTTTGTTTGTTTCTTCTTTGTATAATGTTAACTTATCTTTACACTATACTTTGTTAAGATGGTCTGTTGCATCAGTTTGTGTTAAATACACTGTTTATTATATTTTACTATTTTAAATGTTACTTTTACTGTAGAAACATCATTTTGAGCCCAAATTAGCTAGACAAATTTCATTGCTATTTTGTGCTTTAAATGCTATTTTTTATTTTGTATGTTTGACAAATGAGAACCTTTTACTACTCGCTGATGTATGCAATTGGTAATATTTAAATCTGGCAACTTTTCGTGAGAGTTAATTGAACAACACATGTTATCATTTCAGACCCTTGCAAACCTTGAAGTTTTTCAAAATTTACTTGATTCAAATGTCGCAGTTTTTCTTCCATCTAGAACTGCAAAAGTTCTTTTTGCCCATTGGACACTAATGAAACAATATAATCTTCTGCATGATCAAACTGGTAAGTTAGAATTAAATTAAATTTAAACTGGAATTTAAAAAGGAAACTGCAAAAATAAGAATTTTATTTTTCTTTTGTGCAAAAGAAAATATTTTTTTGAACAATTAAACTGTCAAGGGTTAAAAGTTGACATTTTTTAAAAAATGAAATAAAATGGTTTTTTACTCAGTATGGTCTGTTTTAATTTAAGAGCCTTTGCTTGCAAAAAACAATTCACCCTCAAATTTATGAAATGAGAAAAAAAGGGGGGGGGGGGTGATTTCTTTTCACAATAAATTTACAAACAATATTTTGTTATTTAAGGTAAATAATGAAAATGAGAAATAAAACAATAGAAGTAGTGCATGAAATAAAATGAATTTCTAATTTGAAAAGAAGTATTTTACTACATATTGTGTGATTCTTCCTTTTTCTTCACAAATATTTCTCATTTTGGCTAATAATATAATTAGTGATTTCACAATAACTAGCAATGTGTTATTCACTACTTTAGTGAGCTGAATCTGTTAAAACTGGCCCTAGTTCAGATGAGCAAAAATTCAGATAATTCGACAAGCAACTTTAAAGATGTCTTTGACTATATTAAAACTATCAAAATATATGATACATGTAGATGCAAAAGTAGGTATCCAGTTTTTCGCAAAGTCTTTTTTTTCTTCAGTTTTTTCATTACATTACATAAGTAGGTCAACAACCTGAGAATCAATCAGTTCCAAAAGGGTCTCCTAAATGGTTTAAGCAAAGCAAAAAAGGTTATTGTAACTCATATCTCTTTTTAGCGATAGATATGGAATTTTTTCTTAAAAAAAGTATTTTGAAAGGTACCTGCTTTTACAGCCATACACTTTATACAGCTAGATGCAACGAATGTATACCTTGATTGAATTTAATAATAAATAAATGGATTAAAAAAATATGGTATACACATAATTATTCTTCACCTTTAACAGAGGTTTTGGACATAAAATTGTCTTCACTTTGATTTCTCATTTTCTCACAAATCTTGTTCTCTTATTCATGGGATAATGGTTTTAATTTTGTGTCTCCAACCGCGAAAAACTGAGAGGGATAGTATGCTTTTGGACAGTTTAGTTGACTGCAATTTGATGCTCTTTTATAAATTAATAAAAAAACAAAGTTTTTATTATTAAACTCCGTTTTAACTTCAATTTCATCTTGTTATGTTTAATTTCTTTTAAAAATTGTATCAAAACATTTTAGTGCATCAGCCATTACCTGTGGAAAGCCATTTAAACTTTTCCGATGCAGAAGATTTTCTGGAAGATTCCGATGTACAGTAAGTCTCTATCTTTTGTTTCTTTGCAATGTTAAGAAATCATGGTTGTATAACAAATGCCAACTGAGGCAAAAAGAAAATTGATTTTTTCTTTTGCTGAGCCTCACAAATTTAACTTGTATTTGCTGTTAAATAGCTTTATTAGGTAAAGCATAAACTTTCTATGCATCCATTTTTTGGAGGGGGGCGGGCGGAACAAAAAACATCTTATCTCTTTGACTTGGAAGGTATATAATGCTGTTATTGGACACAAGACAATAAATAATTTGTAAGAATGAAGGCTTTCACGGCCGGAGTAAATACTAGTTAAGGATTCCGGGCTGTTGTGCCGTGGTCTAAATGGCTTTAATCCATACGTTTCGATCGCAACTGCGGCGGTCATCTTCAGTGGGTGTCGTTGATTAATTTAAAATTAATCAACGACACCCACTGAAGATGACCGCCGCAGTTGCGATCGAAACGTATGGATTAAAGCCATTTAGACCACGGCACAACAGCCCGGAATCCTTAACTAGTATGTAATAAATAATTTACTTTAAAGTTGTTAATTTCAAATGAAACCTTGCTGTGTTACTCTTTTTCTTTCTTTTACAAGAAATGAGAGAAGAGCAACAGGTAATTTTAATACTAAAAAGTGAAGTTTTGCCAATTTAAAATACGAAAGGAAAAAAAGATCAAACGTATTATGTAACAGGGCGGGCAACTGGTCCCCTCAAAAACACTTTTTTTAGTTTCAAGTCCCTAAATGTCCGGGCTTTTTTTCTTTTCTTTTTTGTCCCTTTCTCCCTTTTATACTTTTAAATTTCATTTTTTTTTGAAATAATCAATTACTCCTTCATCCGTTAGTATTTTTTTCTTTCAAAAATATGGCGTTGACACCCAAACTGATTTGTAAATTTGGAAGCAAATGGTGCCTCACTGTTAGAGTTTGAAACTGTTGGCTAATTGTTATATTCATTCAGCATGGTTTCCTGTTCAAAGCAAAAATACTTTTAATCAAAGAAATGATTTTTCAGCCCATTAATCAGCTATAATTCATTCAGTATAGTTACTTGAGGGAAGCAAATGTGCTTTAGATTATAAAAAAAAAGAATGATAAAAAAGGGAAAAACAAGATGATAAATCGGATGATTAATAGTTAACAATGTGCCTGCCCCATTAAGCATTACTGTCGATTAATGAGGGCAACCTTTTTTTCTACCTCTATAGATTAAGGTAACTTTTTGATCTTTTCTTCAAAATTTAGGTACCATTCTCCCTAGAAACAAACTAAAAACCTGCCGGGTGACTAAATTATTTTCGGATTCATTTCCTTTGAATAACCAACTATCTTCGTTATTCATGCATTTGCATATACTAAAGAGAAAAAGCAATCATGTATAATAGCAGATAACTTTTTAAAAAAAAATCTGGTATGGACCCCACACTACTTCCTTTTATATTTAAATTTCCTTAGGTGTAGTTGCCTAAAGTGTTAAAAAAAGTGCTTGGAGTGAGCAAGGTAACAATTCAAATATTTACTCCCCTAATCTGCCACGTAACAATGCAAAAAACATTTTACAATGGTTAATTTTCTAAATATTGCTGATTTTAGTATCATTCGGTGAATTTTTCGCAAAATATCGCTCATAGTGCCAAGTTGAACCCAAATTCAAAAAATAATTTTTTTGCCAAGTTGGCGTCAAACACTTGGCAACCAAAAGCTTGGCGACATATCGCCAAGTGGTCGCGCCAATTCATGTCACTTGAGTCTGCATTGAAATTAACAGATTTACCCCCAAAAAAGGGTAAAACACCGCCTTGGGAACATTTGAATGCAACCACAAGGGGAGGTGCACAACTAGACCATCCTCAGAGCCTACATACCAAGCTAGAAGCTTCTACGGCATACATACGTACATACAGACGTCACGAGAAAACTCGTCGTAATTAACTCGGGGGTGGTTAAAAAGGATTTTTCGGCTGCTCATATGTTGATAGGTACATATGCACGTACTGACAGGTCGAAAAAACTACTGAACATTCATTCGGGGGTGAGCAAAATCAAAATTTAGAGTCAAATTTGAGTGATTTTTTTTTCGCGATCACAATACTTCCTTTATTACGTAAAAGGAAGTAAAAAAGTAGGAAAAATAACAATGGAGAAGAAAGTTATGAGAAAATATTTTCTTGGGATGTAAATCGATGAACATTATATCAAGTTAGTGTTTAATGGATTGATTACATTAAAATTGCTGTATGGAAATTTTTTTGAAACAATTATAATGTAGTAAGAGGATTGCCACTTTAAAGGGTGATTACTAAATTGGAGTTTGACTGAAAACTGCTAATACAGTTTGATAATTATATAATAAGTTTAAGTACATGCTTCCAATCTTTTGAATATTTTACTTTGCAAATTTGGTTCCCTAATATTGATTTACGTGTTTGTTATGTATTGCTTAGAAAAACTCTATTATTATTTATGCATAAAAATGTTTTTTAACTACTTTCATGATACTTTTTGTGCTTTCAATTACACATATACATGTTCACACTTTTTATTATTATTTCAGGGAACCGAAAAACTCAGTGCTGGAGGAAGGTTAGTACATATAAATATTAAGTATGTCAAGCACTTAAAAAATCCATAACTTATTTATTTCCTAACCAATTGTGAAGAAAAGTCTTCTAACAGACATAAAAAGTCAAACTAATATATTAAAAATATTTTCCATTAATCTTTCTAATCAATGATTTATTTGCTAATGTGAAATTTAAGAGAGGAAAATGATTGTTCTTAAAGATACAAGCATAAGTAATGATCATATTCATGCTAAGTTTGACTGCATCTTACAACTCTATAAAAATGGTAAAATAAGAAATTCATTCACTGGACCACATTACCCTTGAAGCAAATGAAATGTAAACGTTTGTGGATAATATTTAGGAAAGAAAAAACAAATTACACAAGTTAAATGGAAGTTAAGTCGAATAGAGGGAATTTTTTAACCATATAGACTATAAGTAACTTTTAAGAAGTTTCTACACTTTTAAACATTGCTACTTTTCAGAAATTACTGTCCAGGGCAAAGGCTTGCTCCCTCCCCTGGATCTTTCACTGCTGGTTCCAAATACTTGTGATTTTATTACCTTGTCAGAGACAAACAATTTGTAGTGCTCATATAGTTCAAATTATCTTTATTCTGTTTCTCTGATTGAATCATCAGATGAAGTTCAATTTCATGTTGTCAGTATTGAAAATCCTCTTACAGATTGCATAGTTATATAGAAAGTTAATGTAAGTGCCTATATCTTATTAAAGAAAATTATTTTAAAAGCTGTGGGTAAATAACTCTATTAAAATGTAACAACAATGTTGGGATCACTGCTGGACCAAGTGCCTAAAAGAGTGCATTCGTGTTCACTGGAGCAGTTGGCATAAGGAATGTGCCGTCGTGGAATAGTTGCCATAATATACAGTAGACCTGCATTTTATATGGGTTTATTTTATTCGAGTAGATTATACACAGTTAAAGGTTTGATACTTTTTTCAAAAAAAATTCCTGAGAATGAATTTCGATTTTACGCGCCTGCCAGTAGTATAGTTCAAATGCCTGTATATGAACAAAGAAAATTCAATTTTCAAAGATGTATTAAAATGAAAAATCCTTAACTTTTTAGAGCTTTCTCATGCTAGACAGCGAAGCTTGACTGAAATTAAGCACCTTGAGAATGAGATCCCAAAATTGCAAACACTTGTTGAGTGTATAACCGGTGAGTAACATGTTGTTCTATTAACGAAAATAGTTCAAGCTTTTACTCTCTTTTGTGAATGTTATTTTCTTCATTCAGTAATGAGCATATTTATATTTTTTAAAGATTAAATGATAATTTCAAATATTTTTGTATTATGTGTAATTTTAAAAGTAATAAATATCTTTAAAAATGTTTTGTGGTTCAAATCTTTCTCTTTAATTCCAAAACTTTCCTCTCTCTTCAAAATTGTATTTCTCCTAAAAATTTTCTTTCTGTAGTACAGTTTTAGAAATTTTTATGCCATACAATCAATCAGCTTGTTTTTGTATGATTTATTTGGTTAGTAAATAATATGTTTTTATTTTATATAAATGTTATATTTTTTTAGGTGTAAGTATACCTGAGTTTGACAAAAAAACTCTTGCGGTGTTAACAGGAAGGATTGTTAGATATCTTATTCAATCAGCAGAGGTATTAAAATTACATTTTCTGTGATGTTCTTCAGTTTCTTATATATATATATTATATGTATGTATATAAAAATATATATATTTCATTTATTTTTAAGGTAACTTTGGGTCGTTCTGCCAAAGACAACAAGGTTGATATAGATTTTTCACAAGAGGGGCCTGCGTGGAAAATTTCTCGAAGGCAGGGGATCATAAAAATGGAAGATAATGGAGACTTTTACATTATAAATGAAGGAAAGAAGGCTATTTTCGTTGATGGCAAGCCAGTATTATGTGGAAACAAATGCAAAATTAATAACAATTCAGTCATAGAAGTAAGTAGAGTTACTTATTTTTGATTAAACATTATGCATTTCCTCATTTATTACAAAATCTTAAATACGTCTAGTATTTTAACTACAACAGATATCACAGAGGTACGGACAGAGGCAGAAGGGAGAAGGAGGGGGGGGGGGATCATGGTGCAAACAGCAGCATTGAAATATTTATGGTGGTAAATTTTTGATCTCAATTTGGATCTCATTCTTGAGGCTCGCTCTATAGCATTTGAGAGGGTTGCACCATCACCACAGCAGGTGGGAACTTGGCGGGTAGTGCTGCTTGGATGGCCTTTTTGCCCCATAACTACATATTTCTTATACTACTCTTTTCACCGAATTGAAAATCGCAATTTTTTTCCAAATAGCCTTAGTCAACTAACTCTATTTCAGTCTGGATCTCCCTTACGATGGACAATTTCTAAAATCTGTTCAAGCCATAGCTAAATAATAAAGATAGCTCAAATAGCGGAAGGAAAAGAGGAAGTGAAATCTACCGACGGTGAAAAAAGGATGCCATACTTGACTACTTAGGAATTTTTTTTTTGTATTTTTCTGTTGACTAACTTTACCATTCCCTATTGTACTGTCACTAACGAATGATCTTACTGCTCATAAACAAAGCTAGCTTTATGCATCAAAATGAATGCTTTTGACCACGGGCGTCGTTGGCGGGGGGGACGAGGGGGACATGTCCCCCCCAATATTTTGAACTGAGGAAAAGTTCCTCTCAATATTTTGGAAGTCTTACACTTGAGGGGGAAAAAAAAGGTCAGAGCTAGATATCATTTGTGTATCAAAATTAAATTAGAATTACAGCCCGAGCTAAAATTATAAAAACTTCCGTCTCTATATTGCACTTGATGAACCATCTGTGAATTAATCAGTTTCCTACTGTGGGCTTTTTGCGTTTTATGCCATCCTTACCCGAGCAATTATTTTTCTTCTTGTAACAAAACCCGTTAAAATGTGGAAATAAGAAGATCCAATCCCTCCATTCAACAATTGACACTTTCCCTTTTTCTGACCACCCACCTACTCGACGGGGCATTGGAAATAATAAATAGACCTTGGGATTTGTATTCTTGAACCAAACAGAAAAAAAGTCCCCCTCAAGATTTTCATTCAATATATTACAACGCCGAATATACAACACTAGAAAAGTGTGGATACCTTCTTTTGCAAAAACAAATTATATTAGAATTAGCTCCTTTAAGAACGTGGCTTAAAAATTAGGAAACGTGACAGCTAGCTATCTAAGAAATAAATTTCCTTTTGTGCACTTTTCCCCATTTCAAATACTTCTCATGATTCTGTCGCAGATAAGACCACCCTCTTTTATTGCACTCTTCTTAACGAGGAAAGAAGACACTGTCCAGCTGCATTACAATGGGCACTAAAAAATCCCTCTGACCATCCGTAGACCCCCCAGAGAGGAAGGGGGTTCAAGAGGGGCACTAATGTGTCCACGTGTTTAGCGATATGGTGTGAGCAAGAATTTTTTTTTTTTTTTTTTGAAGAACTGCTAGAGAAGGATCTTCCTTCGTGAAAAGCTTTGTGCATGGGCACGGCATCGGTAGTACGGCACTAAAGAGTATCATATTTGGAGGAAAGATATCATGTAAGTTTTACTCATTTTATTGTTTTTGTTATAACATAAAAAAGATATTACAAAATTTCTTGTTAACTTCATATACCTTTAACGGTAAGAGCAGGGCCGCCGTTTGAGGGGGGGGAGGATACTGGACCTTTAGTACTGGGGCCCGGAGCTTTGAGGGGCCCGTAAGGTTATGAACATGTTTTTCCCGTTTTAGTGTCAATAATTTCATTGAAAAAAAAATCTCGCTTTCCATTGCCGATTCTCAATATGAAACAATTGCTAGTACAAACACTAATGAATGAAAAACACGCTTGCGCAAAGGAAATTGCATCGCTTTTTAAAATCATCTGGAGGCACAAATAACTTGAAAATAAAATCAGGTGCACACTTTCGTAACTAAAAAAAAAAAAAGTATTTCAGAAAAAAATTTTTTTTTTTCGCTTTTTTTTTAACAATTGCAAATGTGCTGAAAGGACAGCATTAAAACATGCAATTTGGGGGGGGGGGAGATTGCATGGGGGCCTGGCATTAAAATTGGTACCGGCCCCCATCGCTGGTAGCGGCGGCCCTGGGTAAGAGTGAGCATGGAGCGATTTTTAAGACATCAGTATCACAAATTGCTTATGCATAGAAGGAAATACTAATGTGCCCACAAGGGCGAATCTAGGAATTTTCAAGGGAAGAGTAATTGGTCTTTATAACTTACTTTTATTATGTATACTGGTTCACAAATATTAATCACAAAAATTTCGGACTTGAATTCCGAAATATTTCTGGGGAGAGGCCCAAACCTTTTCCCCCAACATTTAAATCTTGTCCAAAAAGTTTTTTTGAGTTTCAGCATCGCGAGAGAAAAACTACCGCTGGAGAGGTCCTCAAAAAAGGGGGCGATCGCCTCCATCGCCCCTCCCTTGTATCCGTCCTTGTGTGCCCTTTAATGATACTCCCCTAACATATGTAGACTTTATATAGAGTTTTGTACTAAACTGATTTTTAGCTGAAATGCTTATTCGTATTTATTTACAATGAACATTACAAGATATTTGATTGGAATATTTTCGATGAGCATATACTAATCAGTATTAAGATCCTTATTTTTTGATCGAAGTAATTTAAATTTTTGAGCAAGTTAAATAATACACAACAAGAGAAAATTACCTGTATTTTCGTGTTTGCTTACTAATTTTTCTTATTTTTGCAGTTACTAATTGATATACATTTTTATGAAATTTGAGTTGCAAAGAAAACGTTCAATATTAGCAATGTTGATAAACGAAATATTTTTATTCTAAGTTAGAATTATATTTTCAAATAACTAAGAAACAGTTTACGTGAAAAATATTCTGTTTTATCTTTTAAGTGATGAAATAATAAGGCTTGTTTAGTTGAGTATTATTTAGATAACTAAATTCTTTTTAAAAAGTTGGGACCGACAAAATATTTTATCGCTGCATTTCCATGAAAATTTGTAAAAAGAACTGAATTATCATTAAAAAAAGCAAGTTACTATTCATACAAATTATTTTTAATTGAAATTTTCAAACCTAATTTTTAACTGAGAAATATAAATTTCAAAATGGAACTTTCAAAATTAGGTGAAAGCATCGTTCTTAGCATAGGCACAATTGAAGCAAAACAAATGCTTTTATGAAGGAGAGGGTAAGAAACAATAATAAAAGTTAATTAGATAAAAAAAAAAATTAGAAAGATCTCTCACATATTGTTGAAGATCAAAATGCTAGATGAATAATTATAAAGGGAATTTTTTCCTGGCATATTACACTGCATATTAAGAAGTCAGAACGTTTTCAGGGTTCCCACGGGCCTGAAAAAGGCCCTATAAAGGCCCGATTTTTGAGTTTGATTTTTAGGGGCCCCTAAAAAGGCCATATATTTTATCAAAAGCCCTAAAAATGATTCAAAGCCCTATTTTTTTTTTTAAAGAATTTGTAAGAATTTTAAGTACGCATCTCGCTCCCTTCCATTTTTTCTCGATCGTCGTAATACAGCGTGGAGATTCAAGGCCGCAGATCAAGGTGAGACTTATCGGGCTTTAGCCACGCCTGTGGTGTGAGGGTGAGCTTTTATTGGGTATCGTTTTCCGTGACGTATACGTGACTCCTGGCACAGCCATCTTAACACAAGTATTTAAAAGGCTGTGCTCCTGGTTGCAAAGAAAAAAGACAAAAAATTAAAGATTATAAATCTGCTGAACAGCTGAACTTGTTATTTTATGGACGTTCTTCGACGATTGTTGATACGTAGGAGCGTGGGTCGATTTTGCACGGCGATTTGAAATAGCGTGCATTTCTGTTTTCTCTTCGTATCTTGTTTGCAGTGGTGCAAGTGCTGCGCAAATTGCGCCACGCTGCGCCAAATAAAGAATCTTGCGCCATCCTGCTCCCAAACGCACTTTTACCTGACTGCGCCAAAATGGCCGTTTTTCTAGCGAATATCGCTAAAAGGGGCATGACTTCTGCTTTTGTTAACCGTACGTTATGACGGTTGCTATGGCGATATTCTGAACATGTGCGTCGCGAAAAATATTCTCCTTATCTGAAATTTCAATCCTTTTGCATCTTGCAAAAATTTTGATATTTTTCACAATCCAAAATTATTTTGACGCATGCTACCTCAGCTTAACTTATTTTATGTTTTATTTTGAGAAAAAAGTAATTTATTTTTAAAAGCTTGTCAACATCTAGCATTTACGTCGCGGACGAAGCTTCCTCTGTTGAAGATTTCAATCCAAATGCATCTTGCAAACATTTTAATATTTTTGACAGTTAACCATTATTTTGACACTAGATACCTTCCATTAGCTAATTTTAGCTTATATTTTGATAACAAACAATTTATTTTTTCTATTTTTATACCTATTAATTTTTCCAAGCTTGATTTTAATAAGCATTAGGTTCTCCATTGCTTCATTTTTTGGAAAGCAATTAAAACAATCAAGCACATAATGTTTAATTATGATTTTGTACTGAAAGGCAGTATTTTGAAAAGTTGAATTTGTAAAATTATAATTTTAATAGCTTAAAATAGAATTTTCCATGCTACTAGCAGCAGTGCTCCCATTAGGTCATTAAAGGAAAGATAAAATATTGAGGTGTTGTACAAAATTCAGAGATACTTTATGGCAGCACATAATTATCTCATTCTACTGTTTAGAAGTTCTAAAGTTTTGTAACCAGCACATATTTAAGGCATTAAAAGCAGAGAGACAAACAAATTAAATGTGAAGCAGTATACCATAGTTACACAAGAAGCTTAATCCAATCAAGAGTCATCAGATTTTTTATTAAATTTAGCAAACCAACAACTAAAGTCAGCTGTTAAGAGCAATGTCTTGTCTGAAATCGAGTTGCAAAATGGATTTTAGAAGATGCAGAGAAGTTATGAATGAGAAAGAGAAAGAACAGTAGAACAAAAAGAAACGAAGTTAAACTTTTAAATTAAGGTTTTTCAATTTTTAGCTCACAAAATCTAATTTTGCGCGATAAAACATAAAAAAACTTTAGTTTACTTTTCAAGCACAAAGGTAGTTAGTTCCTCAATTTTAAGTTAAAGCACATTGTTAACAAAAGAATATCCAAATGTTATTGATAATTATGCAACTAAAAAACCAAAAAATGTCTAAATTTTTCATATTGTCGTGGAAGTTTTAAACCAAACGTTTGCATTTCATATTTGACCACCACGAATGCGCTCCTAGGTGGATAGGATTTTTTTCTTTTATATAGGCCTAGAGTCTGCTTGTTAATCCTTGAATTTTATAAATTGAAGTGTGTGTCATATTGTACTACATTTAAATGGTTTAAAAGGAACTGCTACAATTTTATTTAAAATTTGTTCATAAAATTTTTGGCGTGAGTGTAGTAGCTGTATAGTACCTGTTGCTCATTTCTTAAGCTGTGTTAAAAATGTAAAATGATACATAACTAGTAATAAAATGTACATGGGAGTTGAAGCTTTGCTGTTTATAGAAATGAATATATTGGGCAAGAACATAATAGTTATGTTTTTCGACTAACTGATAAGCTTTTCCTTTAAAAGTTAGTTATTCAGCAGAAGTACGACTAGATAACGTCAAGTGGCCCTATATATTCTGGAAAATGGGCCTGAAAAAGGCCATATAAAGGCCCTATTTTTTTAATCTGCTGAGAGGGTGGGAACCCTGGTTTTAGACAGTCTTCTCCCTGAAAACCTATATTTAATCGTTTTTAATTATTTGTTTTTATCAAAAATAAAAATTATGACGTGATAAAGCAGAATGAAAAACATTAATTTTTCTTCAATCACTAAATTAAGCTTTTGCATTGTTATTGATCAAATGCATGAATTTTGAATACTGTAATGTGAGCATAAAATGTGAGATGTGGGAGTATAACTCTTTTTTTTTTATTATTTATTTATTTTGCTGCTTCAGCTTGAATAAACATATCTCTCACTAAAAAAGGAGGCGCCTCCCTTCCCCTCTCTGTCTTTTGTCAACAACGTTTAAGATCGTCCTATATTTGGTTCTAAAGGGCTTAAACTTTTGTTTCCGACGGAGAGTTCTTAAAAATTTCTGCCCTAACATCATTGAAAGTCAACTGAAATAACGCTTTTCGAATATTTGTCTGTCCTCTTAAAATTATCAAAGATGACCCTTCAATTTTGAAAAAGTTCAAGGGTGGGCCCTAAATCTCCACTCTCCTAACATCTACGCAGATAGTCTAAAACTACGTTTTTAAAGTTACATTTTCAAAAACAGTTCCAGGGGAGAATTCCGGACTTCCCTTTCCCTAAAACAATTAGATATAATCTATACTTGTGTGTTTAAATTTCAATATTCAAAAATATCCAGAGAAGCGCCTCTGAACCTCTTCAACTACTACCATGGCCAAAAATTGTTTAGAATGCATTTTTCAGAGATAATTTTCTGAAAAGAGGGAACTTGAATCTCTAATCTACGTATTATCTGCAAAGATAGTCTAAAATTGCGTTTTTAGCAATACAATTTCGAAAAAATCCCAAATCCCCTCTTTCCATAGCACAATCAGAGTTAATAATGGAGTTTTTAATGTTTCGATATCGAAAAATGGACGGATGAGCGCACTCGAACCTATTCTCCCATAACATTACCAAAGATCGTTTAAAATGCATTTTTAAGACCACAAATTCCAAAAAATATCCGGGGGAGAAACCACCGTACCTCCTTACTTCTGGGTACATAATATACTTACGATTAGGAACAAATTCTCAACCCTCTGATCTAGTTATGACTTCCCTCTTAGAAAAGATGTTTGACCCATTATTTTCCCTCTGTTTGGAAATTAATGAGGGGTCGGCAATTTCATACCCCCTTCCCCAATTTTTTGTCCCCGCTACGGGTCAGAATATTAATTCCTTGTGGTCCTTATTTGAAAATTGCAATGTTCATTGGTCTTTACAAAGGCTAAGCATATTTTTAAAAAACATGAATTTTTCCTAGTATTTCTATTTTTCCTAAGTCCCCCCCAATGTTCAGCAGTCAGCGACGCCCATGCTTTTGACCCATCCAGTGTTATTGCTTGAACTAATCAAAGTCAGTTCTTTACTAGAATTATGAACAGTTTAGGAAGCCATTTGCAAATTGAAGATTCAAAATTTTCTGGAGAAATCTCGCCCTTTTATAGAA
This sequence comes from Uloborus plumipes, assembly GCA_038373865.1. NCBI lineage: Eukaryota > Metazoa > Arthropoda > Arachnida > Araneae > Uloboridae > Uloborus > Uloborus plumipes. The sequence continues at coordinate 24,562 of JAXGGA010001780.1, read as the reverse complement.
AGGTAGGATTGTTACTGAGTTATGCATTTTTGACCCCAAATCTCTGAGAGGATAACTCTAAGTCGGAAACTAAGGGCCTGGTTCAGAATTGGAATAGTTTAGGCTGTAAAGGGTAAGGTTACTGGAAAGGGTTTGGCGATAAAACTAACATTGAAATGGTTGGGCAGCAGATATAACTCCTGGATTTGGTGAATTGGAAATGAATTCACTTTGCAAATGGTCATTCTCAAGAACGCAGTTACCATATGAAAAAAAAATTTAATTCTCACAATCCCCCCTTCTTACGATGCCAGCTACAAAAAATATAGCACAAAGCTGGTGGGCACTAAAACCCCGAATACGTCGTCTCTTAAGTGCGACATGCTCAACCACGTGCGATCTTTGGTCCTTCCTCTACTTTCTCCCTATCTCTACTGTAGAAAAATACAGAGCTTCGCTTCGGAAAAAGTATCTTTTTATGAACAAATGCTTTGTTTTTTACTTTCTTTTTAAAATTTATTACAGTTTGAATTTATTTAACAGTTAAAGTAGTCATAATGACTGTTCAATGAGGATGTTACATTAAACTACATGCTTTTTGATAAATTCTCGATTATCCGAAGTAAGTTTGGTTCCAATTACTTTGGATAATCGAGGTTCTACTGTATAAGTATATATATATATATATATTGGCATGTATGTATAATCATATATTAATACGTTATCCTATTATTGACAAACACTTTGTCATGCTAGATTCCAATTAAAAATGTAATGTAATTCAGCTGAGCAACACTTATTGTGCAAGTAACTAGATGTATCAAGATTTGAACATTTCTCTAGCTTCAGTGAAAAAGTAATTTTCAGCTGAAGAATAAAATAGTTGGCCTGCAAGTTGGTTGCATAAAAATGTTATTTTTACTTCAATTGTCTATCTATTTTACATTAAATCATGCTTATTTTTTCCAGATAACAATCCTGCGGTTCATTTTTATTGTGAATCATGAAGCAATAGCTCCACTTAAAGCAAAAAACAATTGCTGATATATTTATGCTTTAATAATAATTGTCTTTCTTCCTGGCATTTAATATATACTATTTGTATAATAAATTGTGTAAATAAATATATTTGAATTTTAATTTGGATTAAATATTGCATATTTTAGCTAAAATAACAAATATTTAAAAGCTTTAAGTAGTTTTCATTAGACATGCTTCAATGCATATGAGTTCATAACTAATTTATTTAAACACTCCGTCTTTTTGTATTTAATTTTGTTTGATAAGCATATTGTCGCCTCAGAGCAACGTTAAGACATTTAAGTCAGAAAATAACAGCAAGATCCCAACCATTGCTCCGAGGCAAAGATATGTAGGGTGTCCTTGCTTAAGCAGCAAGGCCCCAGTTTTTGCAACCGTTAGTCTTAGATGCATAATTCCAATTGCAAAAATGATTAAAACTTGAGATTAAGTTAAGATATTGAAAGTTTAAAGGGAAAATAAAGTTAGTGAAATAATACAATATCTTATTTTTTATGATCCTCAAGTTCTCCACATTGCTCCATTTTTCAATGGAGAAATTATCTCCATTGAAAAATACCAACACAAAAATTTGAAACATTTACGACCAAAACTCCAGGAGATATTTGAGTTCAAAATTTTTGGGAACTGTGCAAAAGATGAGATTGAAACATATATAACTCTTTCATAAGAATGACATGTTTCCTAAGCAAAGAAAAAATGTTTTTCATCGCTATTAAAAATGAAAAACAAATATTATGCGATAATATATTAAAACACACTCCCAAAGCTCATACAATTTGAAAAACACTCTTGACACATCTATTTTAAACTCCTGTTCGTTGCTATATTTTCCCTCAAAATGTGTAATTGACTACCTGTGTAAAGTGGTATAAGTCACAAAACGCTGTGTTTTATATCGGCAAATATGGTGATAATTCTGTCATTTTTTGTTTTGGTATTATTTTTCAGTCTAGATGATTTTCCTGTTTAAAAATATATATATGAGATGGGGGTCGTGTAAAAAGTTAAATCTTGTATTTTCTTCGCTACTTTTTTAATTTTTAATTTCACTCTTTGGCTAGCGGAACTATGAATCTCAGACAAATGGTTGCGAAGATAGAGGTTTTGCAAGTTAAACAGGGTCAACGAGGCATTTATTATCAAAATCAGCTCAATTCATGAATTTTCAAAAGTTTTTTTTTCTTTTATAATTTAATACTTGGTGGATACTATCACATTATTAAACAATTTAGAGGGAATAAATTAAGACGAAAACAGCTGCCAAAAATGCTTCCACCTTAAAAAGCATGGGTAACATTAATAAGATTCTTAAATTAAATTTCTTAAGTCAAGTCATATTCAATTGTAAAGGCTAATTATACTGAATAGATTCCACATGATTTTTATTGGAATTTGAAAAAGGAAGATAAAAAGGGTTATTTGTTTCAAATCCAAATTATTTTTATCTATAAATGATTGGACGGTACTACAAACTAAAAAAATTAAGTCATACATCAAAGGTTCTTTAAATAAAAATAAAATATTTTTGAAAAATCAAGGGGCTGGGCATGAAATGTTTTTGATCACATAGGAATTGAGCTGGTTTTCAATACAAAACACTTCATCTGACTTCGGTCTTATCAGTATCACTATTTATAACCCTATCATAGGACAGGTCAACAAAATTTTAAATAATTTTTTATTTGATGAGAGTTAATGTTCATTACAATGATGTAACAATAGAGTATTATAAGTAGTAGGGTTCAAAATTGCAATATAGGCTCTCAGATTGCGATGTTCATTTAAACAACCCGATATATAAAATGAAACCTCATTTGTTTGCAATAAAATCAGTTCTTGTTAAAATGTCACATGTCAACTTGTGCCCAGCTTTGGCTTGTGTTTTTAACAAAAAGGGAGTCATTATAGAGATAATTATTCCTCTCAAACAGAAGTAAGAATTTTTTTACCCTATGTATCAACATTTTGAGGATTATCAGCCATATAAATGGAAATTTTTGTGATGTGTCACAAGTGCTGATTAAATTTTAAAATTATTATTAAGGGATAATAAAAAGAAAGATCAACGTCCAAAGAATATAAAACTTATTTCACAACTTGGTAGTTTCATGAAATCTTATATGGAAATAAGGAAAAAATTCTAAACCTTGGTAGACAAGTTATATCTCGAGGAAAGACTATATTCATGCTTCTAACTGAAAATCATGTTTATGTAAAAAGCACCTTTGTATATTTATAAGTTTTTAAATACAGTTCGGAACTTTAAACGAATACTGTTGGTTCCAAGAAATATTCGATTAAGCGGGGTTCTTTCACCTTTAGGAGCCGGGCGGTACACATGCTATACCGTAACTCTTTTTTTTTCTTGGAGGACGGGGTTGAAATTTGAACTCGAACCCTTTGGAACCGGGGATTTTTTTAAGGTTTCATACGTCTGGTACGACAGTTTACACCTTCTCTTTTCAATGGAAAAGAAATCTGTGGTTCAACTGTCGTACTACCTGGGTCGAAAAAAAAAATTCTAAAAAACAGCCCGGATCCAAAAGGTTAACATTGCGCCCATGGCAAGGGAAGTATTCGGTTCCGAAAGGTTTTATTCATAAAAGTGGGGTATTCGTTTATCTGTTGCCTGATTAAGCGGGACAACAGTACTTCTTTTTGTTTGATTTTATATGCTGCCATTTGATCCAGAACTAATTTGGTTTACTTTTTGAACATTTTTGACTAATCAATAATACAGTGGACTTGCACTACAAAGCAAGTTGACTCACGCAAAATGACTAACCCTAAGTAATATACAGCTACAAGTGAATACCCCAAGCCAGAGATAGGACTTAAGTGCAAGCAAATACTAAACTGATCGTTAAAGTAGACAGAGACAGCAGCAGATAAACAAACTTCATGATGTGGGTGTCTTTCAGGTTAAATGATCATACATACATTTATTTCAATACGCTTTATTGAAATTTATCATACATCTAGGTTATTTATCTATACATGTATATAATAGCAATATTACTTGCTTGTAACCAACCTGCCATTTAATGAAAGACCATTGTACAAATTTATACAAAATACTTATGTAAAGTAAATCAGTTGTATAATTGAAAAAAGCTTAAAATTCATATCACATCAAAACAAAATATTTATCAAAATCCTGCAGTGCTGCATAAAAAGGCACTATAACATTTATGCCTAATTTCTGCATTTTAATTCAGTAGAATGGAAGACAAAAATTCAAAAGCTGTATAAAATGTATAACTGCAGAACACAAAAGCATTTTTTTAATGCCAAAGTTCTACCAAATGTACCATTTATGTAAAAGGAATTATTTCTTTGTCCTTGTAATAATTTGCAAATTACTACTGTAAGAAATATTTCCCCCCCCCCCCTTTCCCCAGAAAAAAAAAAGGATTAATACTTTCTCTGGAACCATATTTCTCCCTCAGATCAAGAAAAAAAAAGCAATTAAATTAATACTTCATCATTGCAGTACAATTTGGAAAATAATTGCTCAAGAGTAATTTTATAAGAACTCACTAAAAGTCAGCTTTAAATATATACCCATTTGTCTCAAAACAGAATACTTCGTGATGTTCTGCACCGTAAAATCATTTCACTCAAATTGTTTTGCAAGTACTTTAAGCATTGCAGGGGTGGTAGTTTTCAGGGGCTACCCCTGATTTCAGGGTTTTCCAAATAAGTATTCAGGGTTTCACAGAATGCTTTTCCATGATTTGACTTTTGTTCATTTTCGCCCTTTCCTCCTTAGCAAGAAAACAAGCTGAACAATACACATGTTCATTTTTGTATCAGGTAGAATTTTTTTTTTTTTTTTCACTATCTAGGTTACGGGCTTTTACATGACAGAAATTTCAATTCTTAAATAGTTTCCTTTTACATTCTTGAGGCTTGAAGTCCTGATTTTCTTAAACAAGTTAAATGAGTATGAAATATTTATCTTCCTATTTGCTATTTTATGTTGATTCCATTAACATTTTCAAATAATTTGAATGCCCCTCCAAAAAAAAAAAAAAAAAGACCTGTTCAAAAACATCCCTCCAAAAATTTTTATGATGCAATCTGCGCTATCCTTCTCTACATTAAATGCATCCCAGCAAATAAAACATAGAGCATTTGAAAAATTTCAGGCTTCATTACAGTTCACCTTTCACTTTCAGGGTTTTTAATGTTGAGTCACTATCACCCCTGGCATTGTACAGTACAAGTTGAAACATGACTGTTTTCAAAAGTCATGATCCTGAAATCAAAACGGTTTCATACAGGACTATGAAAGGAGTATTTGTTCGGTACTCAGTCTTACTGCAGAACAAAGCCTGAAATTAAAATTCCAGCCATATATTCTTGACAGAAACTGTAAAACCTTTCACTATGTCTGCTCCTCCAAACATCAAAGAACTCTGAATGCTTTGACACTGCATTAGAAGCAATGTTTTCACTCAGAATAACAGCACGTGGCCAATAATGAGACAAAGTATCGGAGGCAGGATGCTTAAGGGGCATAAAACAGGTGTAGTCAAGCATAATTTTCTGCAAATATCTTTTTACTAAACATGTAATTTTATGCATACTCTGTAGATTTTGTCCAGCTTGAAGTAAATTTAAAGTTCATGCAAATGTCGCAAAAAAATGTGCTTTTTGATTTTCTGCCTAATAAGCGTAGTTTGCAGAAATTGTAATTTTTTTTTTCTAATTTGAAGAAATCTGTAGAAATTGTTCCGAATTTCACCAAAATTGTATCTTTAGTTAAAAAACTGCCTTTTCTGCAGAAATTCTTCAAATTTCTGCAGAAAATTTTCAGAATTTTCCCTCACATTTGAACAGAATTGTTCTGCAGTTCAGATATCTGCTCTGCGACGTACGTTCCAAATTAAGCAGTATTCGGCTTTGTGGCCCATTTGTCTTCATTATAGGGGGAAAATTCTCATTGAAATGCAATAATTATTGGATAAAATACATAATCAACAAAGTTATAGCGCGTGAAGTAATGAGATAAACGTAGAATTACTTAAAAATAGGGGAATGGTCTAATGAAATGAAAATAATAAATAATAATTTAAAGGAGTAGCAAATGTAAAATGTGTGCTATGAAATTTTGAAATTCAACATTTTACTACATTTATATCAATAAAAGATAATTTCCTTTATCATTTTTTGTTCTTCAATGATAAGTTATTTTCTGCAGTTAAAACAATAAGGGTAAAGGGGAAGAATCTTGTTTCACCAAAAGGAGTCTTTTTGGAAATTTTTTACTGTCACTCAGTGGAGACAACTGATCTCGACCTTTAACATATGCAATACTAAAATTTAAAACTTTCGACCGCAGATAAAAGTATGGCAGTAAGGGGGGGGGGGGTAGAATAGAAAAGGGCAGGCGTTTCCAGTGCCACCAGAACTAAAGATATAAAACGAAAGTTATCTCTAGTATTTAGCGATATCAATCATTAAATTATTTTCCGTGAACTTTTAAACATAACATAAAATAAAAAATAATCCACCAAAAAAAAACGTAAGCTATTAAAACCTCCATTAAAATAAAATACTAGAAACATGTTCCAAAGATCCATTAAAACATACAAGTGTAGTATTATAAAAACAAATTAGGCTAAGGCAGGCGCGGATCCAGAGGGGGGGGTCAGGGGGTCATGGCCCCTCCTTAACCGACAAAATATAGCAAAAAATTGCCTTTTTGGTACTTATATTGCGAAAAAATTGACAAAACCCCCCATTTTTGCCCAAAAATTTCACTTTGACCCCCCCCTTTCCGAAAATGACCCCCTCCTTAGCTAGAAGTTGGATCCGCCCTTGGGCTAAGGGAAGGGCAACATAAGAAAATATTAGGCGCATATAAAAAAATATTGCATAAAATGATTTAAGAGCTTTGACATTAAAAATTTTCTTTATAAAAATTCTTTTTTATCTGCTTTTTTAAATAAATTTCATTAATTGCATGCCTTACAAAAATATATATTTAAAAAAAATTTAAATATATGTTTTAAACAATATGATGGAGTAAGATTCCAAGAGGTATTTTAAATACATACAAAAAATATGCCACATTAAAGCTAAAATTATTAAAGCACTGTGTGAAAAATTAATCTCAAGTAGTGTAAATATCAAAAATTCAAAATTGTTAAGTTCTTTTAAAATAATATAAATATTACTCTATTTATAAAAAGTAGAAAAGTTTTTTTCTTTTTTAGAATGAAAGTAAAAACACTCCAAAATTTAAATGTGCTAAATCATTTTTTTTTTCATTGGCTTACTTACAAAGAACAAGAAAGAGGTTACTAATTCCTTCGTTAAACATTAAACATACAAAATATTTTATCATTCATCTTAAAAATTCTATCTTCTTTAAAAACTTTGTTATTATAAATATTTATCAGTGAGAAATATAGGTTACAAAAAATTTGATGCTAAGCCCAAGAAAAAACCTTTAAATATAAAATCACACTGAAATATATCACTATTTATAAATCAAAACTATGTAACAGGAACATTAAATTCAGTAAGGTGTTAAAAAATATACATTATGGAATAGTCGATGTTTTATGGAATTGTCACAATATTCCAAATATATGCGTATTAACCTTAATGGGTAGCATGAAAACATATCAATCAATAATGGATTACATGATAGTGAATTCATATGAAGCGATAATGGTTAAAATGTAATAAGTGCAATAAGAGTAAAAATAGCTGCATTTTTTTCTGCATGACTTGTCTACAATTTTTTTTTTTTTTTTTGAGCTGAAAAAGATGCACCAAAAATAATTAAAGTGTGTGAGTATGAACTAAAAAGAAGGAAAATAAAACCAGTTCTATCTTTTCAATTGCACATAATATTTATAACAGCACAGAGGTAGAAGCTCTGTTTCGAGTGCCGGAGGTTGTGGGTTCGATTCCTACCGGAGCTCTGGGTCTTACTTCCTCTTTTTGTGCTGTAAACTTTCTCGTGCTATCTCATAAGCAAATGAGTATAAAATGATTTTTCTCTGGGATTACTTTGAACATGTACAGACACAAACCATTTGAAGAAAAACTTTAAAAAATACAAGTTGTTAGAGTATCAGGGATTTTCATAAAGCAAAAATATTTTTAATGTAATTAAAGTTATTTTTGAATGTTACTACGTTTCATTCTGGAGTTAATGCAAGGTAAATTAAAGTTGTATAAAATAATCTTAAACAACAAATTTATGAATCTGACTGAAAGAATAAGTATGAAAATAATCAATATTAAACATTCCTTTCGCAAATAAAATGGGGATTCCATTTCTTGAATAGGAACAATAGTGTAGATTGAGATATCTTCCAAAATAAAAATAAAAAACCAAATTGACAAAATTCAGGAAGAAATTACTCTTAGGGCATCAATATCAGCGCCTAAACTAAGTATCGATATTAACATGGAATGTATAAGGTACAAAACAATAGCAAAATGTCACAACAATGAGCACATTTAATAGTAATATAAATTTCATAACTTTCTTAATTACTGATCAGTAAAAAATGTATGATCAGTAAATACAAGAACTGAACTAATCAGTATACATTAACAACAACTGTATCGATACAAAACATGTATACAGTTTTAAAAGGAACTTTTAACATACAATACAGATTCTTAAGTTAAAAATATTTCTCTAAGCCAGATTTAGTAGTAAACATATTATACATTATTATAAAATGTTGAAATTAAAATTCTAACTTTTCATAGTCTTACTCAACACAAATAATTAAAGTATCAAAATTTAATGAAACATTATAAAGGAAAAAAACATAACCTTAAAACAAAATATGGATTTTAAAAAGTAAAATTGAAAAAAAAAAGAGCTAAAAAAGTACGTCAATTTAATAAAGATCAATTGTTGCATCGGGAAATCTCAAAATTGGCTTTATCCTAATAATGATATAGGAAGAATTGTAAAAAATTAAAAGACCATAAGGTAATTGTTTACTTTAAATGATTTTAAGAGGCATATATATTTTCTAAAATGCTATTATAAAAGATTAAAAAACATATCATTTGAGAATTGTAAATCTTTCAAGGAAATATGTTATAGAAATGATAGGTACCAATATTCTTTTTTAACAGCTTTTATCAAGATGTTTATCATTAAGATTACATCGTTAAGTACAATAAAAGCCCTCATTTTCGCGAGTCAAAATTTTGGTGATAATGTAGACATCGGTGATTTAACAAGCTGAAAATTTCGCAAATTTTATTTAAAGAGAACCGAAAGCTGGGGGGGGGGGGGGATATTTTGTTTGGTTTAAATTTTTGTGATTATGAAAGGCTTACAAAAATCATGCAAATTAAAACCTAGTAAAAATAAGTGCCTTTAAAGTAGTTAATATGTATTAAAGTAATTATGTCTTAAATGATATCAATTTGATAGCATTTTACACCTCAAAATCTATTAACTGTAGTAACCAATACACTTGAAAAAACTGAAATACATCGACACAGCTGTATTTGAATAGTATCACAAGGGGATTTTAACAAATATAAACTTCATTTATTTATTATATTTATTTCCCATCTCTTTCATCTCAAAATTAAAGCTACTTCTAACATATGAAAAAGAAATAATGAAATATCATGGTTTATTGCTAATATAAAGAAAAAGAAAAAAACAGCAAAGACAAATATTTATTTTATCACACACAGGGAAAACATAACATACATTCTGATGCTAACTTATACATGGAAATATAACACTCAAGATTGAATCACATGTCAATCATTTTTTTTGGCGAAAAACAAGGGGAAGGTGACCTACAATTTGCAACAACTTAAAATTTTACATTGGATTATTACTTAATGGAATATGGTGAATTGATTTTACAACTAAAAAGAAGAATGAAAAGAAAAGAAACTTACATATGCAACAAAATACTTTAGCAACAAGACATTATAAGTTAAGATTTAAAAAAGAACGAAATGTTGAAACGTAAGAATATGTACAAGATACAAATGACCAATTACCACAAATGGGAGAACATGAGAACATCTTACTGAAAAACTGAGAGCATAAATACTTATTACACGAACTTGGTAATATGTTTCAGAATTCTTTCCTGATTTGTACATATGTATATAAATGCAGAATTGTGTTTAAACATAAACAGTTATTGTATGAAGCGTCAAAAATTAAACATCTATATACATTTTCCTTGTGCTTAATTTAACAACATTCAAATTTCTATAAGTGCAATATAAACACTATACAGATCATCCCATTGCCACAAAATTAAGAGCAATTTCGGTAAGAATTCAATATTCAGTCATCAGTCAATGATAAACAGTTCTATTGGTGTCAAATTTAAAAACAAAGCATTAAATAAATTTTGTTTTTCCACTCTGTAACAAGATTTCTTGGCATAGTAGCCTGTCATAATAAAATATGAAACAAAAATGAAAAAGGAACAAAACTAAGTACATAACCATTATCTTCTCTCAGAAGATCACACTTTATAATGAAAAAGCTTGAACACCTTGCACTTATGTTGGTAACGAATCAGGATGTTCTGCAACACTTTCTAATCTTGCATTCACTTCAACCCTTTGGTTATTTGGCTGTATTGAACTGGCTGCCCTTTGACTTTCATTTATAGCTCTTTCTACATCTTCATAAGTTGGTGGGGGAAGCTATTGTAAGCAGGGGGAAAAAATTAATCATGAAATTTTGAAGAGTAAAGTGAAGACTGCAAAATTCAAGAACAAATACGGTCAATCGAAGGTATAAGACCCAAGTTAGACCATCCCCTATCCATTAAAAAAATAATCGTCCAAATCTGTTCACTAGGTCAATGAGCTAACAAACAAACAAAACAAAACAAAAAAAAAAAAAACATACAAACGCTTTGACTTCAGAACATCCTCCATTTTGAAGTCGGTTAAAAACAATTCAAGTTAGGTCACACCGACAATATTTTGCATTCAAATTTCCCCATTGGTACGTCCAGCTTTTTAAAAAGGTACAATCATAGAAAAAAAACACGAAACACTCGCTCTTATTCGAAGACTATTAACACTAGAGACACGTGTAATATGTTATTTTTTCAGGAATAATGTGTTCTATAAATTTCTATTGGTAAATTGTTGTTAAGGGGTCGTCTTCATATAAAAATCGGCATCAACTTTAAAATTTTCTATGAAAACCCCCCTTTTTTATCACATATTTGTGATCAGCAACATCATTTAACTTTGTATACCAAATCGTTTTAAATTTGCTCCAGCCGTTGCTTCATAATTGAACTGAGAAAAAACCGTCCCGTAATGTTAAAAATATTTTTGATACTTGGGCATATAATACCTAAACCACGATAGGTACGGCAAAGTTTGTTTTTTTATATCAAAGTATGAACCAACCCAACAATTAAAACGTCATTGACTTCCTCTCAGATAAAATTTTGAATTTTTTATGAATTTTGAAATTAATATTTGAAAAAATGATGATCTGGAACCATATAATATTTTGATGGAGAAACAATCTAGAAGGGGTTTCAAAGGAGAATCCAAAATGGGAGCTTAAAATATCCAGTAGTTTTTGAGATATGCTAAAAGAACCATTTTTAGGGACCATATACAACTGTGCAAACTGAAACAATAGCACGGAATTTCTATGCAAAGAAAAAGGAATATGCTTATCCACCAGTTGCAGAACATGCTCAGCGTTTTTATGAGTATAGTTTAAAACTGGTCGACAATCATATTTTTTGTCCATTAGTCAAAAGTCTGCATTCATGCAACATGTAGCATTTTTGCCAATCCTAATATAGTAGTTTATATAAATGCAAGAGGTTACTTTTAAGTTGTAACCTCTCTCCAAAAGGTGTGTGCTGCAACGGTTAGTGCGTAGCTAAAAATATGCATCCATCTTTGTTTAATCAAAAAGATAGAATGTTGTGTTTTTCCCTTGAACTCTACACAGTAGGGTTTTCTCTTCCAAATTTCAAAAAAATATAACTTTAACAAAACCCGAGAATTTTTAATTAATTACGAAAAGCAAACGTATTATTGCGAGTAGCTTTAGGTAATTTAATCGAAAAAACATGATTTGTCTACTCTTTGTAAATTTCGACCTTGAAAGTAGCCTTTTAAATGTGGTGGTGGTCCCTAAATCTTTGGTCGGTCATAACTTTTGTTCTACTGGTCCTAAAGTGATGCCGCTTGGTACCCAGCGTACTTTTGGCCCTCCGCATCTAATTATGTAACCAAATGTAGGGGTTCCCATTTGAAAATTCAGTCTTTGAGTTCATTTCACTTTGTATATAGCCCCTTATCAAAATTTTACTCACATAGTTTTAAAGAAGACTTTAATCCGGGTCAGAAGGCACCTTTCTTTTGTTCTTGGCAAGTATAGCAGCCGAATAATTCAGAGTGTTTCGTTTTTTTTTCTATGACTGTACATACTAAACATTAGTCATCAGTAGAAGCGAATATTATATCATTCACGCCAAGACAGGCCCGTCATTTGGGACATCAGAACTGGTGGTCAACGGCCTCCTCCCTGGTTTTGGGAAATTAATGTATTTACAAAGAGTGGGCGTGGCTTTTGCTTTTTTTGGTATAATTTACATCGAAATTTGGTATAATTTACCTTTTGCCCCCCTCCCACCGGCAAAATTTGAAATGAAGGGCCTGCGCCAGGAACAAGGGGGTTAATAACAGGGAAATACGAATTTTCACAATAATTAACAGTGTTAAACCTTTTCCCACTAATATTCATGACGAAAAATAACTATGCAATGTTAAAAAATAAAGTTTTTATTCATGTTACCATTAGGTATTTTTCTCTTGATTTATATTTGTGAAAAACGTTTAATATTAAAGTACAGGTTACAAAAATTCAACCTTCATCTCTGCCCCCCCCCCCCACCTTAAGAGCCTGTCCCGTATTTTCAGTTCTTAAATCTGGCAACCCTGCCGACAATGTGTAGCAGAGAGGAAGGGAATTTTTTTGATCAAAACTGGTTTGGTTACTAGTTAACAATAATAAGGAGTGTAGATATAAGAATCAGGTTTCAACCATCCAGTTTTGAAGACCATGTAAGGTTTGGGAAAGAATTGTAAGAAAGAAACAGGAATTTCTAAAAATAGGAGCATACTGTACAATCCTAAAGCCTTTTACGATCACAAGCTACTAAAATTCAAATTCTATTTTGTTTGCGTGCTTTGTATTTAATGGTTTAAAAACTCAAGGGACTTAATGTAACAGCTACAAAACCAAACTTATTTCTTCCATACTACATGAGAAGATGAAGATCTGCTCGCTCTAGTCTAACCATCAAGTTAACACACTTCCATGACCATTAACAGCATCTTTCATATGAGCAATTCCATGCAAGTGTGGAAAAGCGTTGAAAAAAATTAAACTCAATCAATGTGCTTGTTTTGCATATTTTTTAGTTTGAAAATGTTAGAAGTTTCTTTCTTACAATAATTTTTTGTCAGGAATTAAGTTTTTTAGTTTCGGCAATACTTTAAAGTTGGTATTAAAGTATTTCATTTTTAATGAAGCAAATAGCCAAACTTTCAACATTGGTAAGTTTCAATTTTTTTCTTTAAATAAATGTTACAAAGGAATATTGTAGTTCATATTACTTTAAATTAATAGTGTGAAGTGCTGAAACAAGTGTTTTTACTTAAACTAAGTGATTTATGTCGATTTCTAAAAAGCTCTGTTCTATGTAACGTAAGTTACCAAAAACATTTTAAAGTTTTTGATGTAAATAAAGAAAGGGCAATACAATGTTAACTATGTTACATTTTCTATCTTATACATGTGTACTAAGAAAATAACAGTATTTTTCTTTTAAATATTGTTTATTTAATTTTTTGCACTATAAAGCAAAATTTAGATGCTTGAGTTTAGAAATAAAGAAAGTTGTGGACTTTACCCCTATGGTTAGTAGGAATAATTTCTTCAAAATATCTTTTATTTGTGCTGTATTTACTTTCTTTTAAATTAATCACATTTATTAAAGTGTCTCTGCTTGCTAATAAGAGTATATATTCCTTTCTATAAATTACATATTTCTTTTTTCCTTTTGAACTATCAATTTAGTTAAAACTATCAAAACATTCAGAGCATTTAGGTGGTAATGTACTAGAAATTATTAAAAAATGTCTACTGTCCTATTTTTACTGTTATGTTTCTGTTTTATTTTTGGCTGCTAAATTTTGTAATATTTAAATACATCAAAGATTTTTGCGGTTTAATTTTGCTTTTGACTGACGTTTTCATAAATCACTTTTGTACAAAGTTTGTATAACATTATTTGTTTGCACAGAGGTGATAAATGCCAAAGAATTGGTCCAAATGTAACGTAAGTTACCATGGAATGTCCCATATGTGTACACAAATACCACAAAACGAAATTAATTACCTGAATTGCTGTTTCATATGGTGGTGGCTTATCTTGATTGGCCTGTGTTCCAGACAAGGTCGCCTCGGCTTGAGAGCAAGTAGCATAACGAGCCCTTGACGAGGCTCTCCTACTTCGTTGAGACCTTCTGGGATTGGCTCGATAGATGCGTGGCTGGCCCTGAGGAATGTAATAAGTAAAAGGTGTGGAATCACTTTGTTGATTAGCTGAAACAAAAAGATTTGATTCTTCTTGTACTGTAGTTGTTCTACCACCTCTGCTGCTACGTTTAGCTTGCATAGATCTGATTCTGTAATGAAAGTTTGTAATTAAATAATATTTGGGCAATCAAGTATAAGTCTGCTCAATAAGGACACATAATATACTGAACTATAGAGAACACAGTCAAGAAAATTATATGTTAAATTGATAATGATGACGTCAAAAGGGAATTGAAAACAATACCATTAATTTATAAAATATAAATATTCAATAAAATATAATACTACAATAAAATATAAATCTACAATAAAATATAAATCTACAAGAATAAGCAGAAGGAGCATTTGGAGAGAATTAACAACAACCATATCCTAAAGGCTGCCCTGTACTACAAGCAAAAGGGTAGAAGAGATAGAAGGCAGAGAAGAGGTGGATTGAAGATTGAGGCCAGAACACATTTAATATGTTAAATTTTATCAACTTGTATGCTTAAAGGTTTACCTCTATTACTCTATATATTCAAAATTGAAAGAAAATGGCCATTTTGAGACAAAAAATTTGAACTTTGAGCCTTTTGGATTTTTTAAAATTTCAAAAGCAACCGCTTATGTGAATTCTAGTGCATCAAGGAACCACTGTACCAAGCTTGATAAAAATCCGACGAAAACTGGATTTGCATAAGGAACAAACATACATACATACATAAATCCATTTTTACATCTATATACATAAATGACTACTTTTGTATGTATGGATGGATGGATGTCCGGGGTAATCTTCAAAACTACTGGACTGATTTTAACCATTTTTTCACCGTAGATAGCTACATTAACAGGAATCAGGATTGGCTATAATTTATTTCTAAAAAACTTAGTTTTAAAAAGTTTTTATGGAAAACAGTAAATTTCATGTCGTTTCCCCGTTAAATGATTAAATTTTCCACCCATTATTGCAAAAATTTGTTGCCTCGCAACAACAATATTAATAGTAATCATGATGAAAATTTTGAACCAAGGCTTCTCTGTAGTAAGTATGAAATTTATTGCTTTCTAAGGATTTTTATATTCATCTATGCCAATAATCGATACCGGGTTAAATAAAAAGAGAATTGATATTGGCACCGGTTAGAAAATAGAAAATGATTTTTTGGAAAATCACACGGATAAAATAAATAATGCATTTAAGTTGGATTTCACGTTCTTCTTCACACCCAGTTCTACCGAATGATCACAAAAAATAGCTTTAAGAAATATGATTCTACTGGGCTTAGTTGAAAGTCATATATTTATTTTCTTGGATTTGGCATGTTGCATTTAAACCTGTGCGATGCCGGGCACATCAGCTAGTATATAGATAATCTGACTGGGAGGTAGGGTGTAAAAAATTAATGATATTTTTTTGAGAAAAGATTTTTTATATATTTTAGTAAGACTTTCGAACCTATTGTTATTGATTAATTCACTTATTAATATAATTAAATTTAAAATGAAATTAAAGAAAAAAGAATACAGAACTGTTGTATTTTGAGTGTTACTTCACCAAAGAGTTTCATAAAGTGATGCAAAACCAATCTAATACAAATGCTAATGATTCAAATCATTCTTCTTTTTTTGATGGGCGTAGTAACACACTATACAGGGTGCGGCAAAAAAACTCGGACAAAGTTTGTCACGTCCTGACACCAACACGTTTTACCGTATACAGCTAATTCTTTTTTTAGAAGATTCTATATGTTTTCCTGCATTGAGGAGTGCAGTGTCGATTTTGTACTCATCATTCTTCTTAGTTTGCAAAATGACAGAAAGATGCGTTGCTGTTTTTTTACTGTTTCGAGCTGGTAAACCTCAATTCGTTTGCTCAAAATTCCCCGACAGGCTGTTTCCGATGCAATTAGCCGGTACCAATAGCTTGGTCATGACTTAAGCCGTCCAGGAACACATTTTCCAACCGTAGGCTCATCAAGAAGCGAGTGCAGCGAAATTCGAGGGTCTCCACTCAAAAAATCGCTTGTGAGATCGAATCAGCGACCAATCAGTTCGGCGAATAGCTAAACAAGAACTCAAACTGAAGCCGTACAAGCTCCAAAATGTGCATCTTCTCACTGAAGAGAACAAGCGCGTGAGACTTCAAACATGTCGCCAGCTAAAACGTCGGGCCGCAGGTGAGCGGTGGATACACATCCTCTTCACAGATGCGAAGCTGTTCACAGTCGAACAGGCGCATAACCGCCAAAACGACAGAATCTAGTTCACTGCAGCTCCTGGCACATCGGCCATCGTCGAACACCACCAAAATCCACAATCGGTGCTAGTCTGGAGAGGAATTTGCGAAAGCGGCAAGACTCCTCTTGCTACCAACCAAAAAGGGTATCACCGCAACATTCTTCAGGCTGTCGTGATTCTGTGGACCCAGCAGTACTTTGGTGATGAGTATTGGATGTTCCAGAAGGACTCAGCGCCGGCTCACAGGCCAAAAACGACTCAGGACTTGTGCCAGACCATTTTTCGGACTTCATCTCCTCTACGGAATGGCCCCCTACTCGCCGGATCTGAATCTCATAGATTACAGTGTGTGGTCCATTTTGGAGACCAGGGCCTGTGCTAAGCCCCACAAAAGCTTGGAGTCGCTGAAGCAGTCGCTTCTTAGAGAATGAGACCGATTGTCGCTGGAAGAGCTGCGGCCCATCGCTGAGAATTTCAAGTTACGTTTGGATTTGTGTATCACTGCTGGAGGAAGCCACTTCAAAACCGGCTGAGTATATTATTGTAAGAAGTCCATGTTAACATTATTAATTGTTGTTTTGCTTAATTTCTTTTATTTAATAAAATTATCACAATAAATCTTTGTCCGGGTTTTTCTGCCGCACCATGTAAAAATATTGAAACAGGGGAAAATAAACAAATTGATTTTTGTCAGATATCTCTTCTCATCTATAAGTTCACTTTTGATGAGAAGACTTTACTTTAACACCTTTAATTTGCTTTCAACTTGAATAGATTTTTGCAGACAAAATACCACATCTTCACGTAACTTTATTGTGAATGTTTGTATAAATAAAAACACTAATTTCAACAATTGAAGTAATTTTCAATTTGAAATAGTTAGCTTTAAAAATTCTGACCTCACATTCGTTGCTTATTTTTATTGCCTTTGTACTTTAAATAGAATTTATATTTTAAATAGAATTTTAAATAAAAAGAACAGAAAATTTTGATATTTCAAAGACTTTTAAATTAATGTTGCTCCCGTTTTTTTAATATTTACTTACATAGGGGAAAGCCACCGTAAACAAATAAGGCAAGTAGCAAATACAAAAACGATGGCACAAACAATAAGAAGTGTCTTCCACGGGAATGGTACAATTGGCAAGTCTGGATTCACATATTTGGCAGACACTAAATGGAAGAAAAAATGCACATAAGCAAGTAATAAATACCAAAAATATCAAATGCATTATGTAAACTCTTCTTTTTCTTTAATGAAAGATGATTTATTAGCATTAAGGCTGAAATACTTAAAAGGGATGAAGTAAAACTTTTTCAGCTAATGTTTTTCAAAGAGTATATACAAGAGAAACAGTTACTATGCTGTTTGAATTGGGACAAAGCTATTTTTTAGCAAACTTTTATGTTAAGATTCCCAGCTAGCTCCCGTAGGTACAACAAGCAGTTCTTTTGGCCTTTGTGCCATCTGGGTGTCAGTTTCGATTGCTTAAAAATTGCTGTAGGTAAGAAATTAGGAATATTGGACATGTATCCAGCTGGTTTCTGTGAGAGGAGAAAATATCGTTTTGCATTTGTTCATTTTAATGTACCCAAAAGAAATACAGTGCCTAAAAAGTTAGTTCAGATAATTGTACTTAACACGTATATATACATGTATCAGTAACAAAAATACTTTCTGGTGATTTGTAGTTGAAAATCGAAAGTTTCTCACCTTATCTTCTGATCAACAGTCTCTGTTGCATACTCAATCATTATTAATTGGAAAAATTAATATCTCATAAAGTATTGGCTAATTCTTGCAGATTTAATAATATTATTTCAAAGCAAGAACCGATTTTATTTTGGACTGTTTTTTCTTTTTTCCTTCACATTTGTGTTTTTGTGGTGAATAAAATGGTCAAGTTTCAATGCATCTCTTCAGAAGTCCAGAAATCTTCATTCCCCCAATACCAACGAGAGAAACAATATTTCTTTACAGCTATCAATGTGTGACTGAAAAATGATTATCTTTGCTAAATTTCTAGGAGTTATATCCATTTTTAGCACATTAAAATGAACAAATGCAAAACGATACCTATTCCTGTCACAGAAACAAAAAGAAGAATATTACTCATTTCTTATCTAAACCAGATCTAGGCAGTCGAAACTGACATCCAGACGACGCTGGGGTTAACTGAAGTGCTTAGAGGGACCCGATGAAGCTATTTGGTAGTCAGTTTAAAAGTCCGTGAAAAAAAGATTTGTCCCAATTAATTCAAAGAGTATAGTATTTGTCATATTCACTTTACTAAAGAAAAAAAGCATATTCTTTATTATATGCACTATTGCAGCTAAAAGGATTCAGTAGGTTCGCCAGTTTCTGATTCACTGATAAGTGAGTAAAGTTTTGAAAAACGAAACTCATATGTGTAGATATATTTATGCTATTTTAGTAATTTAGTTTGTTAGCTCTGTTCAATATCATTTATTTACTTTTTTTCTGGAAAAACTTGCTGGGTGCCCAAACTGATATATACCACATTTAACATAGGATGAAAAATTAAACTATAAAAAAATCGTTAAGTTTTTAAATCATGATGCACCTGTAATGTTTTAAAGAAGTTCAAAAAGTAGTTTCTTCTTTTGGTGAATATTGAACTTGGTAAATTATTCAAAGTCATTCAAAACATTCCGAGTGCTGGTATTGGTATATATAAAAAACAATGTTTAAAAATGTTCAGCTAAAGGTTTTAATACTAATCATTACTTTCGATTCAGTTACAATTCTCATTAGTTTGTATAAAATGAATAAATACCTCTGTGAAACAAAGTAGTATTAAAAAACACAAGGTTGAAAATGCAACTTAGCAAATGATTGCAGGCTCATGTTTCGGGGTTTCACAAAAGCCCTTTTACAACCGTCTGAATTAAAACACAAAAGTTTACACTTTTTGGCATTAAAAATGAGGTTCCTAGAAAGCTTGAAGCATGGGTCTCCCCAGCAGCACCAGAACATTCAAATTTGATGCAAAAATGGTGTTATTGGTCAAATAACGGTGCTAAGTGTCCCGTGAACGTTATATTCGACGTGCAAAAACAGTAATATTATCACGGTGTCATTTCAGTGCTTAAGGAACGTGATATTTGACGTGCAAAAACAGTAATATTATCACAGTGTCATTTCAGTGCTTAAGGAACGTGATATTTGACGTGCAAAAACAGTAATATTATCATGGTGTCATTTCAGTGCTTAAGGAACGTGATATTTGACGTGCGAAAACAGTAATATTATCACGGTGTCATTTCAGTGCTTAAGGAGGTGCTTAATTTCTCAGAACTGAGGTCGTGAATTGCTGCCTTTTAGAAAGGGGGGAGGAATCATATCTGCAGAAACTTTAAGTTTTATCCTAAACAACTCTTTCTCCCAAGATCCTAATCAGATTTGCATGCATTTCAGTAAAAAAACATTATATTCATACTAATAAAATGATATGATTTACGCCCTTAGTCTTTCATAGATGGCGCCTCCTGCAAAAAAATTTCCTTTTAAAGTAATATTTTTCTCCACAATAGGATCAAGTAGCGGCTAGTGGTTAGCATGTCCTACTGGAGTCGCAAGGGACCCGCGTTCGAATCCCGCGGAATGAATATATTAAATTCAAAGTAATTAAACAATCAATATAATTAAATTAATTAAGTAATTAAATAATTAAAACCAAGATGGCGACGATCATGGATCAAAAATGGCGGATCAAAAATGACGTCACGGTTAAAACACGTCACGGCCCCGGATAGTGGGGTATACTTTTTTAGCTGGGGAGCACTGGAAACAAACGTATTTCCAGAACCTAAATATAACCTATTGTTCCACGTTCAAAACTGGGACAAAAAAAGGTGGTCAACACCAGATTTCGACGTGTCATATTACCATCGATCGATGAGACACATAGACGTTGACAACACGTGCTGCCAGAACGTGTTTTGAACGTGCCGGCTGGTGCGCTCTGTACGTGTTGCAGAACGTGTTTTGAACGCCTTTGTGCTGCTTGGGCTGAAATTACTTATGAATTTGTGTATTTTCAACATTGTGCTTACTAATATTAATTGAATAGTTTGTGTTTACTTTTTTTTCCTTATACAAAGTAAAGGTACATTGTATTCACAAAGTTTTTTCGCACTCAAATTCCAATGTGCCAAATTTTAAATTAACCATTTTTGAATCATTTTTTATAAGATTCTCCATGAATTTCGTATTTTACTTCAAATGAAATACATATATATTTCTTTTTAATTTATTAATGATCATACAAAATATCAAACAATGTTTTTGATGCTCAAAAATTTGATAACCAAAAAAAAAAAGATAGTTAATTTACTTTTAAAAGGTTTTAAGCACAGCAATATATTTGTAAGTCGTAGAATACTGTAATTAAAAACGCCTGCGTAAGCATTTTATGACTGTTAAAAACGTTTATGCAGCGAACAATACAACCTTATACTCCATGTTACTCACAAAATATTTTCACAAAACTGGAATATCTATGAAATATTCTTCCCCAAAAAACATTATATTTAATCACACTTTAAAAAGTATCATTCAAATTAAGGATATGATATTACTTACCTACACACGTATTTAATCGCGGAACCTTAAAAGAAGGATCAAATATAAATGATCCAGGAGGTCCTGTCTTAGATGCACACAGACAAGGAATCATTTTACAATATGCTCCAATATGGTATTGACGGCAGTCAGCATGACTGACACAAAATAATGCTATAGTTGAGTCTAAAATATATCAATGAACAGAAAATTTAAAACCTAATAATTTATAAATTTATAATTTGTTATGTTTACTAAAATGAAATATAACAATAAATAAATTTACAATTTCAAGCAATAAAGTGTTGGCAGTGAACATAGATTTAATGAAGCAATCCATTTACTGTACCATGAAGTACATCATGTCATGTTTAATGTTAATTTATTATATTTTCCCCCTCTCTTCTCCTAGTAAAAAATTTAATTTTCCTCAATGTAAGTACAATTGAAATCCCAATTTTACGCTGTTCGCTTCGTATGCTATCACGTTTCCGAGATGATTTTGTATTGGTCCCAGAATAAGGCCATTTCAAAAAGTCAGTTTTATACGTTTGCTACAAACAAGTCAAAATTGTTTCTTGACTACATAACTTACACAAACGTTTATTTTAGAATCTTTTTTTTTTTTCAAAATCAATTAGTTTCATAGCTACTTAAAGCCGTGCTGACGTTCTTTTTAAAAAGCAATAGCTTTCTGCATGAAATAGATAAAATTAGAAACAACGTTTAAAAGCCCAACTAAAAGATTCTATAAGTTTATAAGATAAACATGTTTTCGGGGGCAAAAGGAGCCTCCGAGAAACATGTTCTCCTTCTTCAGTGCCAAGCAAGAAAATGGAATGAAACAGGGTCTGGAAGAATTAAAAATGAGAAAAAAAAAGAAAATGGACCAATCAGATCTCAGCATACGCTAAGAAGGCAAGATTTGACGTGTAAGAATATGTAAATTCTCTCATCGATTAAAATTTGAGAGATTTGCGGAAGAGCAAAAGATTCATTACAAATAGTCTTTGTCAACAGTGTATACTTGCATTAAAGTTATGATTTTAACCAAAAATTAAAGGATTTTTTATCTTTTGCCAGGACCATGCCCACACTATCCCCTTTCCCTCAATATAGAATTCACCACATCAATCAAAATGTACTCTGATCTGCAGGAGTGCACCTATGGGGGAGCTATAGGGCTTAAGCCTGAAGACGAGCCATTCGACAAGACTAACAATAGAGATTCAATTTTTTTTTTCTTATTTGCTTTTAATTTTGGAAATTTTCCACGAGAGTAACGAACATGAACCTCCTTTGTATTTTTTATTACTAAAGATACCTTTAAACTTTTTTTTCAAGAAAATTTCAGAGGCAAAGACCCGTACCTCACTTTTTGCCCCCCAAAAGTAGCTCAAAATGAGTTTTCGAGACTTAAATTTCAAAGTATTTTCAGTAGGGTTTAGGAAATCTCCGCACCCTCTTCATTATTTAACACCTCCCAAAATAGCTTTCAAATCTATCTTAAGCATGAGAGCTCCCAAAAATCTCTCCTTCTCTACTTCTAGGATCACTAAAGATAATTCAAAATTGCATTTTAGAGCCTCAATGCTGAAAAATTTCCAAGGAGAACTTTCAAATTCTAGTCCCTTAAAATCATCAATCTTAGCTTTAATATGTACATATTTGGCTTTCAATTTTAAATACATCCAAAGGAGTGTACAGAAATTGCTCACAAAACTTCTTGCCCCTACCAGGAAAAATTCCTGAGTGCGCAACTGCTGACTTGCGGCCAAGTGGGTTATAATAACAAGAAATAAAAATTTCCTTTTGTTTTCAATCCTTCTTTGAAACTAAAATGTAGTATTTCCTTTATTCATTTCATATAAAATCATAATAAATAGCATTACTATCAAAATTTTAAATTCATTTTAGAGAGATAAAAGCCCTCATAAACCCTCCATTATATTCTTGTTTTATATTATGCTAGTGTTCCATGTCTACAACGATGTGAGTATTTTTTCAAACCAATCATTATGCATAAATTTAGGACAAAATGTTAAGACAGCTGTTTAAATGCAACAAAGCACTTATGATGAAAATTAAAATTGGTAAAGTACGATTATTTATGAACAATTATATCAGGAAGATATTTTTAACAAATGTAATATGTTTGAAAAAGTATTTAAGCTTCTTTTTCTTATTGCAGATCACTCTTCCTTACAAATATGTACAGCAAATACATGTATAAGTACATGAACAAAAACATACTTTTTACACACAAGGTCAGATCATCATTTGTTACAGCAGAAACAGCATGCTGAAACTTTAAGCTACAGACCATTGTGCAATTTTCATATTCAATTCCTTGAATGGGTGGTTGAACACTGTGACAAACTTGAACATTTCCTAAAATAAACAGAAACCAAATCAATGCCTCAAAAAGTGTATTGTCAGGTAAGGTAACTTGAAGCCTGAAGAAAGTTATTTGTTAAAATTTTGTGATTCAAAAACTTAAATTATTGCTTCTGTTTTGTAGCATTTCCTCATCTGCTAAAAAATTAACGTTCGTATATTTATCACACGTCAGCAGGGGTCAATTCAGAAGCAAAATGGGTCAGCTTTGCAGCTTTTTTCCGGAATTCTATATCGTGTAAGCGACTAATTCACAAAATTTCAGGTCTCTCAAACTTTTATTCATAAAAACGGTTCTTTCATCACTTTTAACATCAATCAATACGTGTGAAAGCAAGACATCAGTTAAAAACACAAAGGAAGCCAAAGAAATTTTAGATTTGGTTTGTGATAGCTAAACATACTGAACTCGATACGATATGAAAGGAATTTTTGCGTGAAAACATTATAATAGGAAGTGCCCAAAAAGGTTCTATTTTTTCCAAAAAGAAACATGTAAACCAATCTTTTTTTCATTGAATGCAGACCTTAAAATAAATAAGTTGGATTTACCCCAGGTAAGGAATAAATTTACCAACAAATCCAAGCTTTAAGTAAGTAGAATTCATACAGAACTAGATTTCAAAAAAAAAAAAAAAATACAACACTAGGGTCATTCCATGTCAAATCAACACAATTTTGGAAGAGTTTCAGAATTGATGTCTCAGATTTTC
>JAXGGA010001779.1:0-140446 GCA_038373865.1 Uloborus plumipes | reverse complement strand
AAGTGGGGGGGGGGGGGAGTGTTTTTTTAAAACCAAGGCCCCTATTACTAAGCACACCTAGAAATAATTAATTTCCTTTCATAAACTAACACATTTCATATATTCAAATAGTTTTTAGTTAAAATATTGTACATGCATTTAATTAAATTGTAAATGAGTAATAAAGTTACTTTTGAGCTGGTGATGAGCAATTATCTTCAAAAAAATATTTTAAGGCGAAAGCAAAAGTCTAACAGAATTGCTATTTGTTGTGCGAAAGCATTTATAAAGCAATGAAAGTTGCATTTGTTACATTTCATTTATTTATCTCCTAAGGGAATAAGCATCAAAAGTGAGAAAAATTCGATTCTCATATCGAATGCAAATAAGGTAATTTAGTAAGGTAAAAAAAAACACTTAGAATTTACATCTGAACATTTCTATTCGATGAATATTATTAATAATTATCGGCATAATCATCGAAAATTCGAAAAAGAAAAAAAATCCAGAGGTGGGAAGATAAAAGCATAATTAAAAATGTTTTACTTCCAGTATTTTCGAATATGAAAATACCGGAATCTATCATGAAAATACCGGAAATCCGGTAAAATACCGGAACACAATTACCCCTGATCCTCACATACCAGTTATTTTTAAACATTTTCTAACAAATCTAGGCATAAATTTCTTCGAAAAAATTGTGCTTCATTGATGTTGATTTTTCAAATGAATAGTTTTCGCACAAAGCAATTTTAATTGTTTGCATTTAACCATTGTTGCAAAAGCTAAATGGGGAAAAAGTCCATAGCGACATAACTATGACAACCATAAGGGGGAAAAGTGCAGAGTGGGAAATTAATTTCGCTTCCACACGCCAGCTCTCATTACTTCCGCCCTTTTTTCCATTCAACTGAGATTTGTTTTGGTTTCAAAGTACAAAACTTTTTTTGCAATAGCTTTACTTTTTAGATAAAGTATCAAAATAATTGTGCATGTCCCCCCCCCCCTAGTTGTCCCTGCGGGAGGTGAGTGGTGGCTTTTTTACTTCTCAGTGTCCCTTCCACAAAACCTTTGTGTCTGCAACTATTTAATAACACAGTTTTGATTCAAAGAGGTTCATATAATAATGAAATATAACTATGCAGCAAAGCTAATCATCTTAAGAACTTTCAGGCATGTCTTGACAAACATTATGAAATATTTTAAACATTATTTCTTTAGGTTATTTTATTTTTAGAGCTGATGAGACATGGTCCAGTAAGTCCGCAGACTTGGGCATGAAAATAAAACAAAATTGATTTTGTTGTTCATTGAAAAAATTAGTTCAACTCAAATTTTATGCAAATATTTTATTTTTGAAATTATATATAACATTTATCATTTTATTATTCTTCAATCAGCCATATTGAGATGAAAAAAACATGAAACTCCATTTATATTCAACTTGCAAGGTTATTATTTTGTGTGACAGCACAAAAAGCAGCTTGCCTCTAATTTGCTGGTTTTATTAAAATTGGTTTCATTAAATTTTTTACAATGCTGCATTCTTTAATGATTTCATCAAAAACATTTCGCTTGGCTTGATTAGGCCTCGAGTCCTGGACTCGATATTTCTGAAAATAAATAAATAAAAAATACTTTGGGTGATGGTGATAAACCTTTCCCTGTTAGTATGTATTCCTGTATGTCCCCACCTACCTTTTATGCATGAATGGCTCTGCTTGCCTGTATCTATAATAGATATCATATTGTGCAAAATTGTTAGAGCACATTATAGTATATAATTAGTTAATATAATACATCTAAATATTTATAATACTTACTTTTTTGTAAATAAATACAGTTTACACATTAGTATCTAGGTACAAGTATATTTGAATGAGCGAGTAATTCAACAATAGAAAAGTACATTTTAGAAAATGAACATATATGATACTTTGTGGTTTAGGTACATAAATTTGAAATACCTACTATCAAGAGAACAGGGAAGAAAAGCTATGTCAAGTTCCTTAGTGTTTGAAACAATAACTCGTTGGAAGTTTTAAGATACCTCACTTTTCTTTATTTTAGTATAAACTTTAAGGATGATTTTTTTCCTTGATCATGCACGAAGAGATTCTGCACAATATTTAATTTTCAAGACAGGAGGTACTTCACTCACCTTTTATAAAACTTGAAAAATAAGAGTATTGTGAAATACGTATGCAGTTACACCATCATTTGCTCTACACGTTTACCTGGAAAAAAACTTCACAAGATGCCACTTTATCAAATGCAGTAGACATACTTGGAAGTTATTTCACCGGGTCTGTGTAGATTATAGTGTTTGAAACTGCCACTTAATTATTTTCTTGCATAAAAACAATCTCGGTTGCAGGACGCAATAAACGCTTCAATTTTTTCGTTCTGGCCAAGTATCCTCCATAAATAAAGTCCAAGGTTGACTGCCTCTATAAAATCTACAAAGGAAAAAAACTTAGTCAATGTTTTACAATATAAATGCAAGGACCAAAGACAGGCTCGGGTCCAGCCAGCATGATCCTAGTCAATTTATGGCCCTTAATGAAGATCAATGGCACTTTTAAAGCTTTCCACTCCCCTGCTTACTATAGCCTCTTTCACCTGGCACAGTCCCCTGCCTAGTTATACTAGGCGGGGGACTTACCCCCATCATGATTTACCAGAAAAACCAAACTTCAATTGGCCCTCTTTCAAATCAAAGTAATGGGTTCATTTTCTGAGCTATAGTATTATAACTATACGAACATTTCAAAAAACCGTGCTCGGACAGATTTCGTGTGAAAAATGACGAGTTTACAGAGAATCGCCCATATAAGAATTGGAAGACTGTAGAAGTAGTACTTTTGCGAGGTAAACCAGCAGATATTAAAAACCATACATATTTCTTTTGATGTCAAATTCAGTGTTGAGGTTGAAAGATAAAATATTTATCTACACTCACTTGCATTTTATTTCCTTTTAAGCACTCTTGGCAGCCAAAATAAGTATTTTCTTCGAAAGTGAACCAATTTGCTTCTTGATGCATGTTTGCAACTTAATTTTGTTTTATTACGCAAGTTTAAACAAACAGATTGATCTCTTTTATGATTTCACTTTTCAAAAACGAACACTTAGCTTCAACACATAAAATCATTTAAGAAAGATACACTATAAACAATACGACAGCATACCTGAGATATGAACCAAACACGAGGTCAGGATCGACTGGCGTTCGAGGACACATAATGCCATCGCCAAATTTAGCGGAGTACAAAATCACGCCAAATTACTTCAAAGGTTGCTGGAAAAATGAAGGAGTAGCAGACACTTCCCGTTAAATATATGAAAGAGGTATGAATAAAAATTAAGACAGCAAATATGCTGCAATATTTATTTATTTTACCTTTTATATAATAAAAGAGCACTTTCATAACCAAATTGTAATAAATTATCGTGACTGAAGAATGAAGATGATGTTGCCAGCACAAAAATGCAGTTCAGCGTGTAGCGGTTGCCATAGTATTAGCTCAATATTAGTAAACAATAGACATAACCTCATGGAATACATATGCGTAGGTATGAAATCATTACTTAACACCGAAAAAATGATACTCTGTAACATGTAAATTGACTTTATTTCCCATTGAAGCTCCACTAAAATTTGCTATGGCTGTCGCCACAAACAACTGGATCAAATGTAATCAATGTGATGTACTAATTCATTCCAACGATGAAAAAGAGCACAATGAATTTTGTACTAATTCAGTTTTTGAAGAAAACGCTTTTCTTCCTCATGCATTCATAAGAAAAGAAGTATTGAACACTTTTGTCAAGAAATTTACTGGTTTGTATTTTATTAAATTCTTCTTTTTAAAAATGAGTCTGCAGCATGGCATTTTATGAATTTACTATTTCAAAACTCGAAATGTTATTAACATTAGACTTGAGACATTTATATTGTCAAACCCACTAACACAAACTCCCTTAACTCGAAATTAACGCCATTCCTTCTAAAATAGTGCAAGAAGTTAGTTCTAAATCTATCTACGATTGATTTAGTGCTAATTTTTGACGAAGTTGATTTGGACGAAATTACACTAACAACGAAAAACATGTTTTTAAGTTAATACAATTGTTACAAAAAAGAGAGAAAGAAAAATAAAACAGAAAATAAACACATCCCTTCACATGAAATTTCCTTTCTAACTTAGAAAGTTGAAAGATATATTCACCGTCGCACGTACGAAAGATAACTTGACGCCATTTGGACTTTCATGTGTGCGCAGTTGTAGGGAGAAATGAGAAAAATAATTCAAACCACAATACTTGAAATAGGTACTGTAACTTTCTAGTTATTGTACAGTTTGTGTGCATTCATGTTTTTCTAAAACTGATAAGATTGTTTGATATATTTATTTACATTCTTTTATGCACAGTTGCATAAATATTTTCTAAGAAAGACAAATCAATTTCGTTCTCTTTACTGCATTGCATGAAACAGTTCCAAAAAAAGAAACTAAATTAGATATTATTAAGGAAAATTTTACATTTTCTTTCAATCAGTTGTTTGTTCTAATTTGTTTCCATGTAAAGTGTTTGTGCCTCAAAAAATATGTTTTATCCAGGAGCTTTATTACAGCATGTATTGCAAATTTTATTCTTTGAAAACGATTGTCTGAAAAATTTTAGAAGAATGTTTGAATATATAAATAGTAAAAAAGTGCAAATTGGTAAGATTGATTTAGTGTCGTTCTAGTCAAAGAATCATGAAAGTACCTTTGTTTTTTTAAAAATGTTTTTTTGTTTTTAACCGACTTCAGCAAAGGAGGAGGTTATAAAATTCGTTGGAGAATTTCTTTTTTTTTTTTTGTATATCCAAAAATTACTCGAAAACTCCTGGACCCATTTCAAAAAATCTTTTTTTGTTTGAAAGGATTTTTTTTCCCAATTGGTCCCATTCTCTCGTGGTTCGGGTTTGATAACAGGAACTTGCAGAAATCGTTCCAAATAGAAATCAGGATCACAGTAATCGTAATAATGACAATTTTGAATGCAAGGCTTCTCTGGATTACATAATAAAATTCATTTCTATGGTCT
Organism: Uloborus plumipes; assembly: GCA_038373865.1. Taxonomy (NCBI): domain Eukaryota; kingdom Metazoa; phylum Arthropoda; class Arachnida; order Araneae; family Uloboridae; genus Uloborus; species Uloborus plumipes. The sequence goes on along the minus strand of JAXGGA010001779.1, from coordinate 135,370 downwards.
TTTTGAAATTTTTATGTATCTACTTATATTAAATCTGAGTATCTTTCATTGTCCTGCTTCTTTCTCCTGAACGCCAACAAACTGAAAGTTGAACCAGGCACCGATAGATTCGTCATTTTTCATGCTTCATTAGTTTTAATTTACATAAGGTTTGATAAAGGGATTCTGAAGAAATTGTGAAAAATCTTCAAATTTTTGCTCAAATTTAAAGCTATTTCTCCTAAATGATTAAATATGAAATCCATTGTTATAAAACATGGTTGATCTGAAACAGTAATAATAATGGTAATGAGAGTTTTGAATGAAGGCTAAACTGAATCAAACATGAACCTCATTAGCGGCCCAACATCAGAATGAGGTAAAGTTAGGGGGGAGAGAACGTTATGCATCAACATGCCGCAGGAAGCTAATCTAGTTGCCCTGAAAACTAGTTTTATACGTAGTGTTCACATTTTTTTGAAAAAAGGGCAGGGTAAATTTCTTAAAGAGGGCACTTTTCAAGGGAAAAAAGGGCACTTTTTGCGGAGGTGAAAGGCACTCGGGCATATCGCCATTTTGGGAGATAAATTTGAAGTGTTGAATTTCAGAGTTGTAAAAAAAAATAAATAAAAGATCTTTGCTTCCTTAATACGGAAAAACATCAGTTGGAACGTCTATTATATCTTTCACACCAAGGCCGTCTTTTGGAAAATCAGGGCCGGTGATCAATTGCCCCCCCCCCCCCCAACCTCCTGGTTTTGGAAAATTAATGGGTTTGGCTTTTGTTGGTTTTTGGTATAATTTTCATTGAATATATACTCTTTTGCCCCCCCCTGCAAAATTCGAAATGATAGTCTTGCCTCAGGAAAAAGGGGCGAATAACAGGGAAATAAGGATTAAGGGATCTCACAATAGTTAGTGTTTAACCTTTTCCCACCTATATTCATGAAGAAAAACAACTATGAAATGGTAAAAAATGTCATTTTTATTCATATGCTCATTGTGGTTTTTTTTTTTTTCCATAGATGTTTGTGAGAAAGGTTGCATATTTTAAAGTCAAAGTTGTAAAAAATCAACCATTAGAATTTTACTCTCATCCCCCCCCCCTCCGATACAGTTCTTAAATCTGGCAGCCCTGATGGAAAGCCCCAACTACAACCCCTTGAACAGTTCTATTTTAAAAAGTGTGACAGCATTCTGCTTATTCTGATATTTTATTTTCCTACATCCGATAAGGATGGGGAATAAATTAAGAAAAAAAAAAACATCAACAGTAACCAACATGTCTATAATGAGCGAATCCAAATGAAAACAAATAAAAAAAATCTGGTATGGACCCCACACTACTTCCTTTTACGTGTAAATTTCTTAGTAGTTGCCTTAAGTGTTAAAAAAAGTACTTGGAGTGAGCAAGGTAACAAATTCAAATATTTACTCCCTAATCTGCCACGAAACAATGCAAAAAATATTTTACAATGGTTAATTCTCCAAACATTGCTGATTTTAATATCATTCAGTGAATTTTTCGCAAAATATCGCCAATAGCGCCAAGTTGAACCCAAATTCAGAAAATAATTTTTTCGCCAAATTTGTCGCCAACCTGGCGATATGTCGCCAACTTGGCGTCAAACACTTGGCGACCAAAAACTTGGCGACATATCGCCAAGTGGTCGCGCCAATTCATATCACTTGAGTCTGCATTGAAATTAACACTGATTTACCCCCAAAAAGGGGTAAAACACCCCCTTGGGAACATTCAAATGCAACCACAAGGGGAGGTGCACAACTAGACCATCCTCAGAGCCTACATACCAAGCTAGAAGCTTCTACGGCATATAGTTTTTTGAGTTATGCGAGCCACGTACGCACATACATCCGCACATACGTACATACAGACGTCACAAGAAAACTCGTCGTAATTAACTCGGGGGTGGTTGAAAAGAATTTTTCTACTGCTTATATGTTGGTAAGTACATATGCACGTGCTGACAGGTCGAAAAAACTACTGAACATTCATTCGGGGGTGAGCAAAATCAAAATTTAGACTCAAATTTTAGTGATTTTTTTTTTTTTCGCGATCGCAATACTTCCTTTACTACGTAAAAGGAAGTAAAAATAGCTGAGAGGATAGGAAGTAGGGTTGCAGCAGAAACCAATCATAGCAGAGCAGGATTACTATAAGTTGCAGTTATCGCCAAAATGTAAGAACGTTTTAAATATTTATGATATTAAAACACTTTTCAAATCAATGTTATTATCACTGATTTATGTTACTTAAAACCAGCGTTTAAGCTACGGCTTAGATAAAATTTCGAGGAGAACTCCCCACTCCAACTTCACTTGCTAAATTTCAACAAGATGACGTCATGCGATCACTCTCTTGCCAAATTCCAACAAGATGACGTCATGCGATCACTCTCTTGCCGATCCAACTTCATTTTCATTTGTACTTGTTGCAGAAAAAAAAGATGAACACCAGATGAATCAGTAAAAGAGAAAGGATGATCAAAAAAACTTTCAATTGGACTTGTTTGTAAAAAACAAGGGAGAACAGCAAGCGAAGCATTTCGCTATAATCAAGCATATTGTATTCAAAAAGAAGTGCACCAGACTACGACAGACCACATGGACATGGAACAACAGAACAAAAATTGCTTTTTCTTGAACAGGTGCAATGTGTGCCGGGGTGGGGGGGGGGAGGAGAGCCTGAGTCACCCCATTCCCCGCCCTCCTCCATATCAAACGACATTCGATTGGGAACGAAAGTGCTGACCTAATAATTTTCAGTTTCTTTCGGACATCGTCCCCCCCCCCCCCCGGGAAAGGGCAAGTTTCATCATTAGAATTTTTCCGGTAGGGCAGGGCGCGTTTCTGGGGGAGGAAGGCGGGCAGGGCGCATCCGCACTTTTTAAAAAACGGGAAGGGTGTCGCGCCCTTTGAAAAACGCATAACATGAACGCTATTTATACGATTACTCCATGACGCCTGGACGGATTTCAAAAATTTTTTTTTTGTTTATAAGGGTTTTCCTTCAGTTGGTCCCACATTCTCATGGTCCGGGTTTGATAACAGGATCCTGCATAAATCAAAGGAAATATAAATCATAATCACAGTAATCGTAATAATGACCATTTTGAATGTAAGGCTTCTCTGGATTACATAATGAAATTCATTTCTATTATCTTTTTGTCTTCATATAATGCTGATAACAGATTACGTGCCACGTATGTATAGTATTTCTATTGCGAGATTGAAAAACTGTTAATATTTAAATGGCTTTGATTAAACTAGTACACAAATAAATACCAGGGAATAACAAGGATTAGATTTTAGTGTCAATCGTTTAAAATTTTAGACGTGTTGATACTTTCTTTCTTTTTTCCTTACATAGTTTATTTTATGAAGCATTTACTTTAGAAAATTAAGTGAAGTTTCGTAATGGAAACATTACCTTATTTCAGAAGTATATTGCTCTAAAAAGAATAAAATAAAATATTTTCGAAAAAATAAATTGAACCAACTTCAGAACTTCACTCGGCAAGCACTCTAAAAAGTAAAAAATAATTTTATTCTTTGAACACCATGGATAAACATAAGTTTTGAAGTCATTGCAAAAACTCCATAGGCAAAATAATTAACTACATTTTGCCAACTTTTTTCAGAGCAAATTTGTAGCTTCTGTGGAGTTAATATGCAAGTACCTGATATAATTACTGCGATTTCAGAGAAAAAAAGTTTTAAAATGCTTGGTGTAGGTTTGTCCGGTCCAACGTGCCATGGAAAGGGTGGATCTACGTACCCTGTGTTCTTAGTCTGTAGAAATGCTGCCATAATTCTTTTCTTTATGACAAAAGTAAAAAACAACTGACCTAATTGTGAATTAAAATAACTCATAAGAGAGTTCAATTTATTTACTGCTATCTTGATGAAAATGTTTAAAAAACTAAAGTTGCTGATTTATGGAAGTTACGTAGGTCCACTGATATAACACTTTCTGAAATAAAATTTGTCGTAACTACCATTTGATTTTGTTAAATGATTTGTAGGACTATATAGGTGCTGTTCATTGGCCATAAATTGTCCTACATGTATGTGTAATAATGATTTATAAAAATATGTAATTATAAGACTCATTCAACCTGTTTGGAAATACTTTACTATATACATTTGATGGTACTTTTCCGTTAAACTTACTCGCTAAGTAATGTAATTTACTTATCAGGATCCATCTTGTTAAGTAATATTGATGAGTTTCCATCTATTTATAGTTAAATAAAGCATAGAGTTTGCCTAAAAAAAGAAAATAAAACTCTGCAAAGTTTTTTTTCTATTGCTATGTAAATCTATAGCAAATTTTTAAAAACACTACTTCATTTATTTTCAGGTGATGCAAATGATTTACTGCCGGATTTCAAAAGCAGCCTTTTACTTATGCATCCTTCTACAATGAAGTTGCTGAGTTTTGTGAAAGGTTGTTGGCTGTTATTGAAGAATGAAAAGGGCTGCTTTATTTTGATGTGCTGGCCATTGCTGAAAATTAAACCAAATGAATTTGAGATGCCATCATTCTCTGTCTTGTGCCATTATACAAAAAATAATTTTGAAATTTCAAGATATTGTGGAGAAATTGATCTTGCTGATAAAATCATTTTAAATTTTGAAGGGTGTAATTCATTCACGAATTCAAAACATTTTAAGGACTCTATTAGGAAAGAATTAGGTAAACATTCCTTTTTTTGCATTGGAAATAATAATTTTATTGCAATTGCATTTGATTTAGAAGGACTTGAAAATATTATCCTCTGGCCAAGGAAAAAAAAGAAGAAAAAGCAGCTGTATTTTTTCATTCTGATTTGAGGGAAAGGGCTTCACCTTTACACAGTATAGGGTAAAATTGGTGAAATTTTTCAGTCGCCAATGGCTAGTAGTAACATTTCAGTAGCAGAACAGTAGAAAACTCCATAGTAGAAAAAAGTTTTTCTTTTTAATAGGAGCAACTTTTTTTCTCTCAAAGTGCTAAACTGCACTAAGCTCATAATTATCCACGGGTTTTTTACCTCCTTTTTTTTTGCAATGATAGTTTTTTGCATGCAGAAAAATGCATGTGTACTAAGGGATGTTTTGGCCTTTAAAGATATTTTTTTAATCAGTGTACTACAGAGTACCTGTCAGAACGAGATCCCCCCTCCCCATAAAATTTCAATCCCCTTGTGGGCTCTCCTGTCAGCACTAGTTTTCTCCTTTATAGCACAACCCTGATCATGCATCAGCAATTGTTCATAAATCTCAAAAAATGTCATTTTCTCAAGTTTTACTTGTAATACTTATCCATTTATGTTTCAGGTAGCTTTCCTCTTGTACAAGGGCTGACTATAAATGCTTTGTATTTAGGCAACACTTTCTCTTTCACTATCAAGAAAATAGAAAAGTCTAATTCATATAAAAATGAAAAGAACAAGGAGAAAGACATGAATGACTTGTATAGCTCTTTGTCAAGCTTAAATGTAAAAAATGCTGAAAAAAGTGAGCTGACGAATAACTACAGAAATGCAACATCGTTAGTCTCAGTTTCTTCAGCAAATAACTCAAGTTCTAAGAAAAAAACTAGGAATAAACATAAAAAATCTATGTCAAGGTTTTTTGCCATTCATCAAAATGTCCAAGTATTCTTCCAATGCGCTCAAAAAGACTTCCAGTGCTCAAAGCTTATATCTTTTGATGATTTTGGTGGATTAGATGAACAAATAGAAGAAATTAAAGCTTGTTTTAACAAGTTTTTGGCAAAAGGTAAATGTTTTTTTTTTTTTTTTTGTTTTAAAGTTATGTTTGGGAATATATCTTGTGTAGTTTTCCTGTAATTATTTTCAAATAATTTTTTTTTGTAATATTTTTTAGAAAAAATGCTTTTGAAATCATGTTAAAAAATAAGCTATAATTTTAAAAAATCATCTTAATAACTTATAAATTATCTACTTTTGAAATAAAATTTTTGTAGTTTTATTTCATGTTAAGTAATACTATCATGAAAATGCAAAAGTTACATTTAGGTAGCTAAACAAACAGAAATAAAATACAGTTTTGCACAGTAAAAACTTTTTTCTGCAAAGCTACATCTTCAATCCATATTGCTTACAGTTCTACTATTATTAAGTTTTTTTTTTTTTTAAATAATTGATTTTAAGGAACCCCAAATGTTTAATTTTTTTACAAAACCAGCATTTGGTTTTGGAGAGAAAACAAAATTATCTTGAAATAGGATTTTCTCCCACATGTTGTATCTTTTTTTAAGGAAAACTAGTAGGCTGCTGCACCCTGCCTGCTGTCACTCATCAACTTCTAGACCTCTGGGAACTACTTGCAGTACCGTTTGGATCACTTCTCGTTACAAGCTCGCTGCACTTGTTCAGCCCATTATTATAGTTTACTAGCTTAATACCCGGCGTTGCCCGGGTGCTTATTAATACAACATAGCATTCAGGGGAAAAAAAGTTTGAAAGAGTTCTATTCATATGGGTATAAAATAATTTGCATCAATCTGTCTCTTAGGTACAAACTTTGAAAAAAACTAAAATATTACAGAAAGTTAAACGTTCACAGAAAAATAGTCTTATCAAAAGGTGAAAATTAAAGATAAATGTTGTCTGTGCTTTGCCGCGTCCACTGGCATGAAATATATGCACATGGAAGTGGAAAAATTGCATCAATTTCACCCGCCAAATTTAAAATATTAACTTTTCTCTATTAATTGTTCCCACCTACAAAGTAAAATTATTATAACTCAGAAATAAATCTATTTCTCGTTCTGAAGGCTTATCTCCATTACAAACGCAACTGTCGTCGCATTGCAAATTTGAAATTCAAATCCGTGGTTCTTTTATAAAGTCCACATGAATTATGATTGTTTTTCACTTATTTCAATGCTAAAAGGAAATAGGTGAGCCTTTAATTGAAAATTCATTACTTTAATCGTAATCATTGTTAGAAAATACTCATATTTAAAAATCTGAAATTTCATCAATTTGAATGCTAAAAGGCCTATCTCGATTACAATATAAATAGGCTAGATTCCTATAAAAGGGTCATTTTTTGACAAAAAATTTAAATTTGAGCTTTTTAGATTTTTTAAAATTTCAAGACCCGCCTATGAGAATTCTAGGGCATCAAGGAACCTCTGTGTCAAGTTTGATGAAAATCTGACGCAAACTGTGGATTTATATAGAGAACAAGTATATATACATACACTCATTTTTATAGATATAGATTGGATGCGAGTTCCATAGTATGCTCATAATGACTTTGGTGGTGACCAACATGTGATTTTAAGAATTGCCAAATGGGAAAATTTGAGGAAATGTTTCAAACTGCACTTGGGGTTGAACTAATTTTTCACTAAATTTCAAAGTTGTAGGTGGTAAAGAGGTCTCCTTGGCATGGCAAAATGACCTTACATAATGTTTGAGAAATCCTTTTCAAATCTGTATTTGCTAGTAACGTTTTTCTCACTAGCACAGGTCTTAAATTGAGTTTAGTTTAAGATGTCTGCTAAATTAGACACCCTTATAACTCCTATTTGCACTAATTGAGAGCAAGCTTCCTTTTGTGCAGAAAAAAAGCTCTTTGGAATGATATAAAATGCTAAGGGATGCTTGAATTCTTTCAATTTCCTACTAGGCTACAGGGGCGGACTGGCTCCCCCCAGAGGGCGCTAACCCAAACCTCCAAAGGGCGAACTTCAAAATAGCACCCCCCCTCCCCCCCCACACACACACGTTTTCTGCGGGAATTATCCTCAAGGGTCTCGTTTTTTTTTTTTTTTTCCTTACAGCAAAATTAAGTTTGGTATAATATATATGTTACAGAAGAGTGCTTTGTCGAATAAATTGTTTCACCTGGGCGTTATCGCAACTACTATTCCTTTTTAGATTGTATGTGCTTCAGAACTTACCAAGACAAATGTGTAATACTATTCCTATCTTCATTGTTTGCAACACTTTTTGTACACAATACGATTAATTTTAAGCAAAACACAATTTTTATCTTCTTTTTATCACTTATTTTTAGCCTTTTTTCGTTATCCGCGATGCCCGTACCACCCAATTGCGCGGATAATTGGGAGTATACCGTAGTTAAATTATAAGTTAAACCTGCATAATAAATGGGTGTGAATATTTGGGTGTGGGTGTGTATGCTTCTTATACAAATCCACTGTTTGCGCCGGATCTTTACCAAATTTCGGACGAAAGTCCTTTGCTGCTCAAAAATTCACATTGAAGATTTTTGGAACATCGGAACTCAAAAAAATCCAAAGAGGTCTAAACTTAAATTTTGAGTCATACTGCCTGTTAGCGAGTTTAGTAGGCTTTTTTGTGGAAATAACAATAAGTTTCCGTCGGATCTTTGCCAAATTTGTCACAAAGGTTTTTCAATACTCAGAAATTTCATATGAAGGGGGAAGTAGGTGTGTTTAAAAAAATCCGATAAGGTCTCAATTTAAATTTTGAAATAGCTATTCCTTCACTTTGGCGTGAAATTGAACACAATTTTTTCTTTTATTTGAGCCTGATTGGTGAACATGTGTCTCTTGGCAAAACTTTTATTTCCACGGTAGACCGTGCAATGCCTGAGAAAACAGCTAGTAATATACAATGACTATGTTTATTCCTCTCATTTCTCAATGAAAAATATATTTTTTACGAGCGTGTTATATTCTGAAATGTTTTACGGAAATTTTTTACTTACTCTCATGCAGGGTCTCCAATAAAGCGTAAATAATAAGAAAAGCAAAATCTAGATAAAACCATCTTTATTAAATTGATTTAAGGCTAAAAAGATAAAATCCTTTAAAATAATACACCAAAAAAAAAAAAAAGCTTTCTGTTCACAGTAATACATCTCGCTCTATTTTAAACGCGTTTATTTTCATTAAAAAATTAAAGTTACTTTTTTAGCTATAATTTCTTTGTCCTCTGGTGCTTAACAAAAACTGCATTACTTATTTGTGATTTCTGTCTCAAACGCTTTTAAAAATTCTAGATTCTGTATTCTTAAACGAATTAAGAATCTGACCTAACTGTTATGAGTTTAACCATCCAAAACCATCGCTAGTACTTTTCAAACTTGTCTCTCATTAGTCAAATAAGTCATGTGAATTCGGAAGTTGGAAAAAAAAATAATTTTCATAATTTGCGAGCCTTCCTCATTGTGTTAAACGAGCCAATATTTTGAAAAGTGCCGATTTGAAGTTGGAGTTTCCTGATTAAAAACATTTTTTGCAGCAAAAAAACTAATATTGGATTCTGTCTAAATTGGGTCTAAATGCAAGAAAATAAAAGGTGGGAGGTCAAGGAAATTATTTACCCCTCCTTAGAGGACTCACTTTTAGGCCGTTACAGATCCGATGAGTGTTACAGATCTGATGTTAATATGAGCTGCATATCTGAGTTTATGCTTTCAGTCTTCATTAACATCTCTAAAAATGATATAATTTCCTTGCATTTTTTAACATAGAATTAAGATAGTTATATTAAAATATATGCATTAGCTAAAACATCAAATTTTATTATACAAAAGCATTTCTTGGAAATAAAAATTAGCGATAAGGTTTTTAGATAAATCAATTATGGGATTACCAAATCCAAGCTAATAAAACATTTGTTTTGTTTTGAAACAACATACAACTTCAACTTTTTTAACACACAACTCTGCTGCTTGCTTTTCTTTAATTAGTTGCAGGAAATTTATTTTCTTGATCAAAAATTTAAATTTAGCATGCTACTTATTATCTAGTTATTTAGCGAAGTTATGAGATATTGAAGCACCAAAAAAATAAATAAATAAAATAATAATTAATTAACTTAATTTTTGCAGTGTCAATTTTTCTTATTTTACTAACTTCTATTGTCAGGTCATACAAACCACAAATGAAGCAATTGTACTAAAACTCATTGCTTTTCATTTTTTAAGAACAAAAATAATCAATATATATATGGCTAAAACCGATGATTTTTGCTTTTTAATAATTCTGAAACATGAGAATCAGTTCGGTAACATATTCGCTGTTTTTCAATATTACCGCTCTGACTGTTACCGATCTGACAAACCGACAAAGCTTTTTTTTTTTATTTCCGCGTCGAACGCGCTAAACCAAAATCAAACACATGGTTTTTTCATTTGTAATAAAGGACTATACTTATATATAAAACAACTTTTAAAATAATAAAAACTGCGCATTTTAGCATGTGTTACCGATCTGATGACTTAAATGACACACATTTTATAAAATCACTTTTAAAAATCTTACCTGTAATTTTAGATGCAGAAATGCAAATTTTTAATTACGATGCGACAAAACATCACACCAGGTACTCAGTATGACGTGGTATCGGTGCAGGAAATAATTTTGGGAGCTTAAATATAGATCGGAAGTTATTGTTACCGCTCTGACGGCGGAACTGAGGGACACCCTTATTTCGAATCGGCTAGAAAATCAGAAATAGATTAAGACAAAAATGAAGTAAAATATTAACAAAGGGGTAAAAATAGAATCGTTTTTTGTGCAAGTGCGGTTTTTTTTTGGGGGGGGGGAGTTAGAAAGTGCGCATGACCTGTTTGTATGCTAAGCTTTGCTACTGGGGACACATTAACGATCTAATTTTTGAAATATAAAAAAAAAAAAAAAATTCTAAAGAATTTTTTTTTCTGCTGTTATTAGATGAAATGAAAGCAAAACCTCATCTTCTTTCTGGGGAAAATTATTTTTTTAACTAGTTATTGAAATACTAGTGAATATTCACTTGAGACTCAAATTGGCATTTTTCTAAATATTAGCTCAAAACCGATCGTTAAAATGCACACCATGGAACACGTACATAGAGTTAAATAAAATACAATTTTAACCATTATTCAAATAAATGGGCTTCATAACAGAGCTTCATCCTGCACTAAATGGTTACATATTAGCTGTTGTGCTTAAAATACAGAAATTAGTTTTTTCAATTTATCGTTTACCTTCGAAAAATTGTGCGATTTATAAAGAATTATGGTGTGCGTATTTATAGATTCAGCGGTTTAAGGGTATTATCTGCTGTATTTTTACTTACTTACTGCTGTTTTGATGATCCGCCTAATATTAAAATTATCATAAAAATAGGGCTGAGCCAGTCAATCAACTACACAGTATTCAGTTATTTAATTTTATTTTAGGCAAAACTAAACATTTTTGTCGTAGTACACGTTTTTCAGTGCAATACAATTCAATTGCTTACTCATGCAGCTTTCTAACATCATAAAAATACCTGTCTGAAGAATCTTTTGCCAACCGATTTCTCTGATCAGCATCACCACACATGAATTCATAACCTCAGTCAAGGTAGATTGACACTTTGACTTGACACACACACACACAAAAGAGAGAGAGGAAAACGCACAAAAATAAGAGCGCTCACTTTGATTTAAGACCAAACTACCTATCCCTTTTGAGGGGCTATGAATTCAAAGTTTATTTTTCTCTCTATTCATTTGAACCTTGTTCTGAAACTTTTATTAAGTACTTCACTCGCTTCGAATAAAAAAAATTAAAAAAATAAAAATAAAACACCAAAGGAACACAGGTTCGAAAGCACAAAGACGCTTAACCCAGAGGAAGATTTTTTTTTTTTTTGTTAAACTCCCTCCTTGCAGACTACCTATCACCTCTGGGGGCGGTTGGGGGGCAATGAATTAAAGTGAATTAAAACACATTATTAATTATAATCTCCTGCAGCAAACTTTTATAGACTGTTTCATTCGCTTCGAATTAAAAAACGGTGGGGGGGAGGCACCCAAGTCAACTAGATTCGAGGGTGCAATGATACATAGGCCAGAGGGCGCTCACTTTGGATTAAGATTCCTCCCACTCCGACTGGACTGTCTTGGTTCATACGTAAGGTGGAAAAAAACGAAGGCGCAAGGGCGTACATCCTGGAAGGAGCTGTATTTTTTTTTTGCAAAGATACCCCTTTCCGACAACCTATCACGTCTGGGGTGCGATTAATAAAAGCTAATTATAACAGGTACATTATTGTTTATAACCATCCTCTTCAATCTTTTATTGATTGCTTTCCGTGCTTCGAACGTAACGATTTAAAAAAGGGGGGGGGGCTTTGTTCACGGCGCAAGGCCGCACAGACCGGAGGGCGCTAACTTTGGATGAGATCCCCCTTAAAGACCACCTATCCCTTCTTGGGTACAATAAGAACCGCCTTCTGATAACGCTTATTGACTACTTTACATGTTTCAAACGGGAAAAATTAACTAAAGTTGCAGGCGCACTGGCAGTGTGTTTGGGGAGGGTGCTGTTCAAACTGTTAGGGGTTGCTTTCAAACCTTTAAAATTTAAAAAAAAAAAAGAAAACGAAGGCGCACACCTTTTGAGGGCGCAAGGGCGCACTGGCAGGAGGGCGCACCTGCCCGCGGGCAGGTGGCCTCTACGGCCAGTCCGCCTCTGCTAGGCTATTTATGTGAAAATTTGGATTTCAAAAATATTCCAAAAAGAACCTAATGTGAAATTTTATAATATTTTTTAATAATCCTTCTCTTTGTCTAAAAGCAGGAGAAAAACCTATGCGTGAAATATTGTTATTTTTTATGTATGGAATGGAATTACATTTAAAAACCTTTATAATAGGAATAAAACATTTCTGATAATGTAAGCATTAAGACTGATTTTTAGTATGATTTTGTGATATTTCAGATTCAAATCAGCATAGTGGAATGCTATTGATTGGTCCTCCTGGTTCTGGAAAAAGTATGATGTTAAATGCAATTCAATCAAAATATGAACTACCAATTTTTTACATAAAGAGAAATTTTTATATGAGGTATTCTTTTTTTTAAACTCGAATTTTTGATGAAATTCTTCCGATATATTTTTTATGAAAATGTTATTTATATTAGTGCAAAAAATTTTTGTGTTGTAAAATTTTTTACTGCTTTAAAATATGTCATTTTGATGTGCATATTTAAAATATTACCTCCATCCTAAAATATATCTGCTATGTTTAAGTCTGTCACAATAATCACAATAGACTTCAGTCATTGTTTAATTTTTAAAATGTTTACAAACATTTATTAGTTTCTTGTTAAAAGTATTTAAAAGTAATCTACTTAAAAAATATTTTTAAAAAAAACCTTTAAACAATGATCTTTTAATTATTTATTTGTTTTTAACTATATTTTAGATTGTCAGCAATGTTTAATTCTTTTTTTACTCTGGGTATTTTTCTTTTTTAAAAATACCTTTGAAATCTTGAAAAAATAATTCATAAAAGAATGGCTCACACTTAAGAGCCGTTTTTTTTAAGAATCAGGCAGTCAAAAAACTTGACAATTTTGATTTTGCTGAAAATTTCAGAATATGGTCTTTATTTAAAATTATTAAACACGTGTTTTTTTATTTTTTTTTTAAATTTTTTTTTTCTTTCCGTTTTGGGAGGTCAAAGTTGGACTTAGCTCTTTTTTTCAATAAAAACATGCCAACTTAGATGAGCCAATACTTTTTGTTTTAGGAGTGAACCGTGGAACTGACAATTATTTTGTGTTCTACTATATCCCCACTCACTGTAAGTACATAAATATTTGTGGACGCCTCTTGGCACAAAGGTCAGAGGTCACTCATTTTGCTCATTGAAATATTTGACTCTGAAGTTGCAGAAATCGCAAAATCACGTGACTTTGAGGGTCATTATCTCCTTGCACCATAAGTGACCAGATACAAAACTGGTTGGAGTAGAAGCCTTTCTTGTCCCAGAAACACAATCCGTTAACAAACCGATTTTGCGATTTCTGCAACTTCAGAGTCAAATATTTCGATGAGCAAAATATCAACCACACATATCTTTATGTTTTTGGATACTACTCTTTGATGGGTATTTACTGATATATACACTACCGTGGTGCACCGTTTCCACAAGAAAATTTTCTCGGTCAAAGTTGCATTAAAAAACTATTTTTCGTACAACTTTGAGTGACCTCTGACCTTTGTGCCAAGAGTCGTCCACAAATATTTATGTACTTACAGTGAGTGGGGGTATAGTAGAACACAAAATAATTGTCAGTTCCACGGTTCACTCCTAAAGCACTCCTAAAGTATTGGCTCATCTAAGTTGGCATGTTTTTATTGAAAAAAAGAGCAAAGTCCAACTTTGACCTCACAAAACGGAAAGAAAAAAAAATTTTTTTTTGAAAAAATAAAAAAACACATGTTTAATAATTTTAAATAAAGACCATATTCTGAAAATTTCAGCAAAATCAAAAATGTCAAGTTTTTTGACTGCCTGATTCTTAAAAAAAAACAGCTCTTAATTAGAATGTTTAATTTTTTTTACTTAATTATTTTCAAAATATTAGTTAGGTATTATTTGGATTTCTTAAACTTGTTTCGTATAATGTTAAAGGTGGTTAAAAGTGATCTCAAATATGGTACAAAACATGATTTATTTAGTGCAAGTATGATTTAGTATAGTGCAAGCAGGCCGTCACTGTTGATGTTTTTTTCTAAATTTTTGCTTTAATCTGGCTAAAAGACAACTTACTTTAATATTTGCAGAGTGGAAGAGGTAACTCACACACTTAAAAATTTTATTGAATTTTTTATCAATGAATAAAAATTTAATTGTAATCTAAGAAAAACAGAAATCACATTTTAATTCTTCAATTCTTACTTTATTTTTCTAGGAACAAAAATAGTTGTATGAATGAATTCAAGGAAATTTTTGATCAAGCTATTGAAAGGTATACTGTATATATTTTTTAAATTACGTTGAACAATGCTTACATTTCCTCTATTATTGTAACTCTGCCCAGTCATTTAATTTAGAAGTATTTTAGCCTTTTATCTCAATTATTTAAAGAATTGTTACTCACTCAAAAAGTTTTCTCTTTCGTATTGACCTTTTCGGAATTAAAAATCATGACAAAACTCGATAATTCAGTTGCATTTTGAAAATAGTATTCTATTACTTCGTAAATTAATACACTTTGACTTTTTCTGGTTAACTATTTTGGTGTTATCAATAAAGATATTTTGGGCACAATTGCGGTAAAGCGGTTGTGAAAACTTTTAAAAAATATTTGCACCCTTAAATCTGCCGTTCAAAAAGTTCCACCAAAATATGAAAATTCTGACATGTAAGTAAATTCGGCTGTTAGAAAGGCCTATTAGAAATTCTATTTAATTGAAAAAAAAAATCTCCAAATAAATGTTTAAAAACTGTTAAATTACATTAAAATTTAGATTAAAATGTAACTTAATCTGCCAACTGCATTACTCGTCTCCATTCAATCATGTTCCCACGTTACTCAAATCTTTTAATTTTCCTGAGCATGTCTGTTTCCTTTCGAACTCATATCCTTTAAATAAGCTTGCCAAGTAGTTAAGTACAACAAATGTTATTTTGAAAACAAACAGATCATGCCATTCAGCAGAAAAGTAAGTAACCTCTTCTTTTTCCGAAACATTAAAGATTTTACTAATGGAGATTTTCATACGAATTGGTATGGCTCGCATCAATATTCCCTTATTTCTACATTACTAAATAAACTTGCTAGCTGTTGCCAAATGATGATTATGAAATTCTGCCTGTTTTTTTTTTTTTTTACTTCAAAACATTTCAAAAATTTTATAAGCTGCAGCAACACTAGTATTATATTTTTATGATATTGTAAGATAAGTATATCTAAGACCCCTATATATACGAGCCGGCGCATCAAGATTAAGTTTCACCACTTTGGATCCAGCGCGTGTTTGTGTGTTTGAGAGGTTGTCTTTTCTGGCCAGTAATCGCGTTTTGGTAATTTTTCACAGTGAGCAATTATTAGTGGCACGTGGATTTGGCAAAGCTTAGCAATGTGCCAAAACTTTTTTCTGGTAACCCTACTCCGCAACAATGAAAATTTGAAAGTAAAAGTTAAGGAATTGGATCCAAAGTGGTGAAACTTAATCTTGATGCGTCGGCCTGTCTATATAGCGGCTCTAAGTATATCTGACTCAACATTTTAGAAATGAATATTGCAGCAATATACTAAATTGCATTCTATATTGATTTATTAAAAAGTTGAGTTACTTATTTTGTATAAGCATATTATTTTTATTTTTAATGTATTAGTTATAAATATACAATTTTTATTTGTGTAAGAATAAATAAATATTGTATTTTTAGTGCACCTAGTATTGTACTCATAGATGAAATAGATTTCCTGTGCAAGAATGAAAGAACCTCTTACACTTCCCAACAACAAAATAAAAAAACTGCCGAACTTTCAGCTTTTATTCATAATGTTCTGGTAAATCTATTTTCTTGAATAGTCTTTTGTATAACAAAGCTGATTGTTTAATATTCCATTATTTCTTCAAGCAATGAATATTTTTAATGTGAATTATTTTATTTAAAGAATTCAAAGAAAGTCATGATCATTGGTACAGCTCAAAATATTAGCAAAGTTGATATGTGTTTGAGAAAACCTGGTGTTCTTGAAAAGGAAGTCATTCTCCCAATATTATCGCTAGATGGAAGGAAACAGGTAATTGAACTATTTAAAATATTAGTAAGGGTATCAAACTGTTTAAAACATTTCTAATAAATGTGAATTAGTGTGAATAGTACCATGCATTATATTTTTTAGTGTATTTTCCTCAGAGATTCTGTAGTCACAGTGGGTCTCTATTTTTAAGTGTAATTAATGCAGTTATTTTCTATTGGGATCAAATTTAGTTTGCCCATTTCAAGACTAAAGTGAGATGGGCTTTTAAAAAATTAAGCTTCAAAATTCGCATTCCAATCACATAATTTTAAATTTCAGCGTACTCATGAAGGTATAATTTTATTTTCTATGAAGTTTTATTATCGCTATCTAGAAGTTAGAACGATCACTGTGCGAAACAAAATTCTTCTTATTACAGTGGATGCCAGTTAACTGAATCAGTGGTTAATTGAATCAACTGCTTCAATGCATCAAATTGTCCAGGACAAAATTTGGCCTTATTGAATTAGCCGCTATATTGAATCAGCTGCTTTATTGAATCAAAAATATTTAGAACAAACATGACTCATATAAGCGGCAGCCACTGTATTATTATTTTCAAAATACCGTAATATATTTTTTTGAGAAACTCTTTTCAGTTTAAGAAAACCATAACCAAATGTGTATCTACCTTAAATCCTTAAATGAGAAATGCAACTAATGAAAAATATACACAAGATTTTCTACTAATTAAAAAAAATATATTTTAGGTGCTTTCCAAGATGTTGAATAAATATAAATATGATCTGAGCCCACAGCAACTTTTGGACTTACTAGATATGACTCATGGCTTCACAGGTGGAGACATTAAGCAGTTCATAGAAAAAGGTAATAACATTCTAACCACGAAAAGTAGTTTCCTACTATCATTTTTTATATTCATATAAACAATAAACATAATAGAGCTTTTGATTCTTTAAAGCATTGATGATTTCATTCTGCAGTAATTCATGTAGTTAATTTTTGTATTAATGCTCTAATAACAATATACAGTCGAACCTCTATATATCGAAGTAGCAAATTGTCGGGAAAAAATTCGATATATAGAAATTTCGATACATAGAAAGGACCTCAGTTTTTTGAAAATTACTTAGGAAACATTGAAATTAAAGCAAAATTTCACACATGAAACTCCATTACTAATATATATACGCTAATCATATTTGATGAAAGTTAAGAATTAAAAATGAACTAATATGAAAAATTTAATGAACATTATACATACTTATTGAAAAACAGTAATAGCAGTAACAGTAATCTTTTAACAGCACTAGTTAAAACAATTTTCGCTGAAACTAATCATGGAGAGAGAGAGGAATCACCACCAAACAAAAGGGGTAGATAGAAACTGGTTTTGCTACAGGACAGGTTGCATCCAAAATTCGAAAACGACGGGGGAGGGGATAATTCGGGAATTACAGAATGGACAAACAACGTGGTTGTCCACTCCAGGGGTCCACACTTTATCTACAGCTGACAGTGGGGTTTGCAGTGACCTTTTCTGACCTTCCCTTTTCTCCTGACTTTCATCTTTCGTGAGGTAAAATGTCTAAAAGCGGAATAAAATCTGCAATTACGCTTCCAAAAAAATTCGATACATGGAGATTTTTTCAATATATAGAAACAGTTTTTCTATGTAATGAACATGTGAATTTGCTAGAAGCTCGATATAGGGAAAATTTCGATATATGGAAGTTCGATATATGGAGGTTCGACTGTATATGTTTAAAAAATGCAAACAAAAGAAATATAATTACTTGTAGTCATAGCTCACTTTTGTGAATTTTCTCAGTGAAACTTAGGTTTAGTGAACCAAAACGCTTAGGAGTACTACTTATATTATAACAAACCAACTTCACAAAATATTTATTTTAAAAGAAGAAAAATTTTGTAAGAAATGGGATTTTGGTAAGCCACTTTACCACACTGTGGGCAGGAAGTCTTCATTGAAATGGGTTTATCCTCCCCATTTAATTCAGGCGCTGCAAGGGATGCTTAAAACGCATTGCTTTTTACATATAATAATCATAAAACTTCAAGCGAAAAGATTGGACAGTAAAATAGTTGGTAGTTAGATTTTGAAAGGATTGTTAAATTGTACCTAAATGAAAAATGAACTTATTACTGAAGCTGTTGAAGAACTTCAAAATTAGAGCTCAATGTGCAACTTAACTAAAACTTCTTAAGGTAAAAGAGTAGATAAAAATAAATACAAAAGTATTTACTGTATTATTTTTTCCTTCCCATAGATAAGCTGCAGTTACTCCTCCTGCCGCTTACACACCATTTTTTTTCTTTTTTTTTCGAAGTACATGTAATGTTTAGTTATTGCTTAAAAACAAAGCAAATTAGAGTCTGACATGGAAAACCACCACTGCAACGCCCTTGAAAAGTTCTATTTTGAAAAGGGTAACAGCATTTCTGTTTATTCAGATGTTATTTTATTCTCCTAGATCTGATAAGGAAGTGGAATAAATTAAGAAAAAATAAACATCAACCATAATCAACATGTCTAATAAACGAATCCAAACAAAAAAAAATTTTCTTAAAAAAAAAAAAAAAGCCTGCAGCATTGCCATGAGGATGGGAAGTATGGTTGCAGTAGAAACTGTTAGTGTCATCCCAGGGCTAGGAAAGGGTTAAAGAAATGTGCCCAGAGGCAGTCCCCAAGGGAAAGAAGGCCGCACGACACTTGTTTTTTCATACAAGTGTGAGCAGAGCTTTCCGCTTGAATAGACCTGATCAACAAGGAGCTTTGATTTCTTTTTTAAAAAATGATGATTTATTATCGAAAGAGCATTCAAAATTGCTCTATTTATTTTGTTATCTTTTTAAAAAATCAGAAAAAGCAGCAAAGGAGAAATCATATACTGGAATTAATTTTTATTACATGAATGGTAAACACAAGTAAATAGAGGATACAGAAAACACTGTAAATGTTGAAATTATGGAACTTCAGTAGGTTGACACCCAATTAACTTGACATGTTTTAGTGTTCCCTTGGGGTCTTGAGTTATAGAGGTTCTACTGTACATTATATTGCAATTATCTTCCTTAAAAAACTAATGTGATAATAGTTGTTTTTAATTAATTTACTCATTTATTAAATTTATACCATGAGAAAATTCTTCTGTTAATGTATAATTAGGTTCAATAGCTTATTCATTTCGCTAAATTTAATTGCTGCCTAAAATTAGTTACACCAATGTATACGTAAAATTTTTGTGGATTTATTCGATTATGATTAATATACAATCATTACATTTCAAATTAATGATTATTTAAAAAATTTTAATACTGATACCTAAGTTAACAGAATTATAATATAAGAAGGATTATATATACTAATTCTATAAAATCATAACAATAAACGAAACATGAAAAATCAATGGATTTTCCTTTTGTTAGATATTTTTTACCATCTTCTGCTTTTGATAAAAAAGTAAATAAAAGAGAAACCTTTCACCATTGAGAAATCTGAAAAACACTGTTTCGTCCTAAAATTTGAAGTTTTATTTTCTTATTAGCAAGACTCCATTCTCTCTTGAAGAAGGAACAAGAAGTGTCTGATGAACCTTTACTTACTTGGATAGATTTTAAAGAAAGCTTGAAAGATGTAAATCCAAGTTCTATGGTTGAGTTTAAAATTGAAGTTCCAAATGTAAGAATAGGATTTTTTTTTCTCTCCTCCCTTCTCTTTCACTCTCTTTTTATTTTATTTATTCCTTTATTTTTAAACACATTCACAGTTATTCTTTTCTGACATTTTTATTTTGATGATGAATTCATTCTTTAATTGACATAGATGGTTTTTATTTAACTTCAATATAATAACTGCATGTGACAATGTAGTATAAGAAAATTTGAATAGTAAAAGAACAGAAAAGAAAAGAAAACTATTTTTCAACAGCATTATTATACACATTAAAGCAGTGAAATCTTATTTAATTTAGCTGTAAAGTTTTGAATAGTTTTCCTAGCTGAGTCGATATGCTGCTACATTGAATTATGTCAAATCCTAATACTATTATAAATGCAAAAGTTTGGATCGATGTATGGATGGATGTTTGTTCCTCTTTCACGCAAAAACTACTGAATGGATTTTAATGAAACTTTTACCATTATGTAGCTTATGCATCAGAATAACACATAGGCTATAATTTATAACGATATTCGAAAAAGTTCGATTGGTAGCGCTTTTTTCATTCCAATTTAAGGTACATTTTTCGCATAAATGCGAAGGCTTTCAACAAACTAATTCAATATTTAGTGCATCATCTCAACTCCTGTTGATAGCTAGAATTGCGTGCATCATTTCCACTTTTTGCATTAAATGTTCAAGGCTTTTCTCAAGTCAAATCAAAAAGTATTTTTTTCAGCTTCATGGTTAATATCCAGGCTTTTACATAGACATTGAAAACGCTCGCGCCCGCTCGCTAACGAGCTTTTACCATGATTTGTATTTAAAAGATTTTGTAGTCTTAGTTTGTAAGTAGAATATTTACCCTTAAGCAATGTGTTTTTTATTGTGCTTTGAAACGTGCAAATATTATTTTGTAGAATAAATTGTATTCCTTTATTAGTAGATTGGTCACTGCATCAATTATTTTCACGAGTTTTGTAAATATGTGTTTTAGAGTATCGTTAACGTAATCGCTTGAAGAGATTGGCAACTAATAAATTTATTAGGTTCATTATTTTAAAATTTTATGGAGCTTTAAACACAACTTAACCACATTTCTTAAATTTGTTTTGTATTGATTGGGAACTTTCTCGAAGAACTTACAATTGAACAGTTACGTAGTATCCAATCGACCAGGAATCTTGCCAAATTTGTTGTAATAAGAGATTTTAATAACTAAAGATTCTCGGCGATTTTTTCAACTGACACCAGTTTTTGTGCCAAAGACTGCGTAATGATACTTTACTTCATACACGATGTATAAAACTATTATTGTCTGATATTTTTGACTGTGAAAAAATCTTAAGCATCAAGATAATACTCCCACATTTGAAAAGTTCAGTTTTTTTTCTTTTGTTGGCCGATTCAGTATGTATCCATTAAAAACCTTTTTGAAGTTATTGTAAAAACGTAAAGTAATCCGCATGCTAATTATTAAAACCCTTAAGCAAGACTAAAATTACTATTAATTTGCGTGTTTGCACAAATAATTGTCAAATATTTCCTATTAATTTCGAAATCATTTTGGACAAAAACTTTTAGTGTCGTTTTATGGTCCGCTATAGTATCTCAGCATTTGATGACTATTTTTCTCTGACAAAAATTAGTGACATAATAATACTTAATGTATTTTAATAAAGTAGGGAGGGGAGCAAAACTATCCTAGGTCTACCAAAACAGTTACCGCAAATTTGGCGACATTTAAAAAATCGTCTAAGCGGTGTGTTTTGAGTTGTTTCAGTTCAGGAAAAAAAAAAAAAAAAACAAAGGTGAGCATATATTGTTTCTCCATATTATTACTGGGGTATTTTTGCTAGTACAAAATAATAATGAAAACATGCTATGCATATTTAAAATTTAAATAATTTAATTAACAAAAATATAGTGCACCAGCAAGCTTTTGAAGATACAGAGATAAAAATAACCTTTAAATATTACTTGCTCTCATGTTTTAATTTAATTTGAATTTGCTTCCATAAAATACATTTTTAAGGTTATCATTTTGAATAGCATCAAAAACCCAACTTTTAAACTTTTTTAATTTATTTTTTAGAAGTTTTCAACTTTTTCACACATACATTTTCTTCATACGTTTTAAGCATAAAATTTGACTTTGTGCATTTATTCGTATTTAGTAATACTTATAAATTTGAATAATTCCACTATTGTTGCATTTTTTTAACATTTAAGAAGTATATGTTAATTGATTTGATTAAAAAAATACTTTTACTTTGGTTATTATTCATCATAAATTGTGGTAGAAGATTGCAAAATGTAGTATAGCTGGATTAGATTCTTGCATCATTAAGTCCAGTAAAAACAAACAACAAAATTATTTTTTCAAGTCAGTAAAGTTTGTTAAAAATGACACTATTTCATCTAATGATTTCCAATAAATAATAATTTAATCTCAAGAAATAGCATTCATTATTTCTCTGATTAGTTATAACAAAATACTTTTAAATATTAAAAACAAACAAAAGAACTTAAAAAATGCATTTAACTAGTTACGTTTTGTAATGTGGTTATTGCTTTATTTATTAAAGCGTGATAGATTCAAAACTATAGTTTAAAATAAACCAGTTAACTAAATATTGTATGATTTTAGGTGAAATGGAGTGATATTGGAGGCATGCATAATGTGAAAAATACTATAACTGAAATGGTTGACTGGCCTCTAAAACTTGCTGAACAATTTAAGAAGTTTAATATAACACCATCAAGAGGTGTTTTGCTATATGGACCTCCTGGGTGTTCTAAAACGATGATTGCAAAAGCGTTAGTTAGCGAAAGTCATCTGAATTTCATTTCTATAAAAGTATGCTTTCTCATATAGTTTTACATAATGTCATGTCTGAATCAATTCTTGAATATTATATGATGAAGCTCAATCTTATAATTTATAATTTAAAAATACTGTTTAAAAATTATTTTGAATAATTTTTATCTTAAATTTCATCACATTATGTGAAACATTTTACATTGAATTCATATGATTTGCACTTATATTAATAATAAAAAATTCAAGCAAATGTGACTATAACAGACAAACTCTATCAAATTGGCACAATATGTTCCCCATATTATTGCAGAAATTTAATAGAAATGTAAACACAATTCCCGAATTAAACAGTGTATAGGATTTTTGAAAAGCTTTTGTAACAAGAAACCGTATTCCTTACATTATGTCAGACATTTATATGAGCATTTTAACTGTAGCTAGGTGGGAAAAAAAAGTAAATAAATAAAAAATAAAGGAAGAAAAAAATCAGCATTTATAAAAATTATTTATAGAAAATAATGACTGACAACCTAAAATATGCACTAACACACAGTTAACTACCATTTAAAAATGATTCTAAACATATATATAGAAAATTTAGAAAAATTATATTAAGAAAATACAGTAAAAATGCCTAGCAGAAAATAATGCCCGACAACTTAAAACATGCACAAACACACAGTTAACTACCATTTAAAAATGATTTTAAGCATATATTTAGCAAATGCTTTTCACAGATTTTTAACATCTTTCTATAGTGGAATTTTTTCAGTAACTTCCCAAACAATAGCTTAAAATGTGCCGATTTTATAAGGTCAGCAACATAAAAACTTGAAAAATGAAACTATAACTAAAGAAAAAATTAGAAATTAAAATCATTAACGTTCTAAAATATGCTTATAATAGATATTAAACAGATTTTTAAACTGAAATGCATAGCTATTTATTTATTTTTTTGAACACACACACATTTATATATACTTTTTCAAACTGATAAAATTAATGAAAATAAGAATGGAATCTTAAGTATTGTAAAATTTTCAACTCCATTACAAATTATCAAAAGAAAGTGTACTGATTTTACAAGATAAACTACCTGTTATAAATGGATGCAGTTCGTTCATGTAGTAGTTAAAATTTTTAATTGAATGAAAAAAGTGTTACAGATTTTCCTTGAACATGTTCAGCTCTGAAGTAGTTGTCAACACTGAAATTCAAATGAACTGTGTCATGATGTGTGTATTATTCATATTCTTAAATAGCTGAAATATTCTAAGGAAAATGTTTATAGTTGTTTCATGGCGTTATTTTTTAGGGTCCACAGCTTTTTAGCAAGTATGTTGGTGAATCAGAAAAATCTGTTTCTGAATTATTCAAAAAAGCACGATCAGCAGCTCCGTGTGTTATATTTTTCGATGAAATTGATTCTCTTGCAACTGTTAGAGGAAGGTAATTTGACAAATTTCTGAACATTCTAGTAATTTATTTAATTTAGTAGTTGCTAAGAATGATCATTGTATTGTTGATGAAAATAGTTCAAAAAATACTCAACAGTTGTGTGTCAAAATTATTTTTGCTGATAAATTGGTACTAATTGTCAAATAAATATTTATTTGATGCTTTATTATCAGTTGTCATTTTAATCTTATTTGTTTATTGTTACTACTATATACTTAATCAATTAACATGCAGTATTGAATAATTTGAAAAACCATTATGAAGTTTCCAAGCATCTTTATTCGGAAAGCAATATAAGTTTATTGAAAAATTGTGGATTCTTAACGATCCTGATGTATTTATTCATTTTTGATTATTAACTTTTAACAATGATTAGTCTTTAGTAGAGGCTATAATGGAGCAAAAATCATAACTGCTGCTAAAATATCAGTAAATAGGAAAAAAAAGCAATTTGCAAGGTACAGAAGAATATGCTATGCTTAACTTTAAAAAAAAAAAAAAACATTCTTAATGGTTTCTGCAAAGCCAATATCTGTAGAGATTATGGAATTATTTTTTCAATAATCATCCATTAATAGATAGGCATTGTAAGACTTTATAATGAACTCCCAAGTTTGAATAGTAATTTAAATAGTAATATTAAGGAACTTCTATACTTAAATAGAAAATATCCTGTTATTATTTTAAAAATTTCTTTCATTAAAAAAAAAGAACAAAATCTTTATTATTTATTTCTAGCTCATCTGGAAACTCAAATGTTGCTGACCGAGTTTTAACACAACTTCTGATTGAAATAGATGGTGTAAATGTTCTTCAAGGAGTCAGCATAATTGCAGCTACAAATAGGCCGGACATGATTGACCCGGTAAGCATTTATAATGATTTGATTTTAAAAAACCTGTTTTTTTTATATTCATTATATTTTATTTCCAGAGCTTGTTGAGGCCAGGTAGATTTGATCACATGATCTATGTTCCTTTGCCTGATGCTTTAACAAGAAAAGAAATTTTTGATGTAAAGCTTCAAAAAATGCCTATTGCATCTGATGTGAATCTAAGCTACTTAGTGGATAAGACAGAAAACTTCACTGGTGCAGAAGTAAGTCATCTTTATAAAAATTTAATTCAACAAATTTTATAAGTTTTTAGCCATTACTTTATTCTTGGCATTGTACTGACTAAAAAGCAGCACATAAAGGGGTAACACCCAAAAACCCATCCTCAAAAATTACTACAAAGATTTCTTTAAAAAAGAACCAGCTTTATTCTTGCTCAGGGGGTATGGCAAAGGACTAACTCGATGGATACGCTTAAACACATATAGAACACCATATCACATAGCCAAATCTGTATTCATTCCAAAGCAACTTCAAAACTGGTAATTACTTCACATGGGAGTTCGATATAAATTAATAGCCCGGGCCACAAGATTTATCTAAGTAGCATTGAAGAATTCAGTATAATTAAAATATTAAGTAAAAACACATAAGACATTCAAACTACTAAAAGGGCTTGTGAAACACCAATAAAATAAACTAAAGCAAGTTAAAATAGTCCCTCAATCCTTCATGATGTAGACAAGATATTCCAGTCAACAAGCCACCACTAGTAAACTTTTTTCAAACACCTACTTGACCGCTCGGTCAAGGTTTTTCAAGCAAACGCGGATGAACACACACTCCTAACCGCTCACTCCTGAGGGCATACACCAGCCGGAATGTAATCTTCAGAGAATAGCAAAACTTCTGCTCTGGAAGACGTGCTTCAGCCCTCGAAGACGCTATTCAAGCACTTAGCATTTCATCCGGAACGTAGATGGAGGGTCACTTTCACCACTACTTCTTGGAACCACGGTGTGAATTCGCTTTGAAGATTATGTTAACGATTCGTTACTTCGGCATATCGGGATACTCGCTTCACAATAGAGGTTTTCTTCAAGGCGGCTAACTACCAAACGCTACTTCAACAACACCAGTTCACGACGCTAGTGCAGTGGCTATTTAAGACTCGCCGCTGCCCAGCACTTCTGCGCAGTATGATTGTGTTTTTTTTTTTTTTTTCAAGGCTGTTGCCAGGTTCCCCAGTGCAGTACAGCATGAACAATTCTTGAGGTTTTGGGAATTCATTAATAGAAGAAAAAAATGAAATGAAAGAATGAAATGCTGAAAATGTCTGCTTTGTGGTATTTCTATATATAGTGGTTGCTGCTGATATGAATCACGTTTGTTCTAAACAGTTTTGATTCAATAAAGAGGTTGGTACAATAAAGCTGAATGTTGTTCTGTTTTTGACGATTTAATTCATTAAAGCGTCTGATTCAATAAACTGGCGCCCACTGTAACATGTTTAGCTGAAACCCTTTTCAATGGTTACCAAAATATGTAAACATTAGAGATGAGCCGGACTCGGCCCGAGCCCAAGACGGACTCGGGCCCTATAACTTCAAGCAGCTTTCGGGCTCGGGCGGGCTCGATCTCATATTAAGATAGTCAGTTTTTATACAAATACAACGTTCACAGAATAAAATATTGGGTACTTAAAGAGCGCGAGAACAGTTTTTCTTAATGGCAGAATTGCTTTGTTCAGGAAGAGTTTCCGAGAAATGACATCTATCACCTTATCTCCCACTCCCATACATCGTTTCTCAGCTTCCACACATCGGAAAAAAATTAAAATTATAATAATAATTCAAAAAGATAGCACCCACTTATAATATATTTGCAATTGCTATTACGATAAACCATATGGCAGTGCATCCCAAGTGGAATTTAAAAATATATATATTGATGTTTGATACACTCGGGCTCGGGCTCAAAACAAGACAATATCACTCGGGCTCGGGTGGGCTCGGGCCTTCAAAAGTGAGCCCGAACTCGTCTCTAGTAAACATACTTAAACGTGCCTGTGCTCAAAGCAGCCGACCTGCCCAAGTGTTAGCAGCAAATTGACTAACTTTGAATTATATAAATTAGCATTTAGATGCAACTTGTTTCTTTGTACATGGTTGATTTATTCATATGCTACTGTGTAAATGTATTGCTGTTAGTGTGTGTGTGCGAATGATACTTAATAAAAAAGAAACACTAAGTACATACTGTTTTGACTCAAAATTATAGAGATACACAAAACAATTTTAAAAAATAATGTAAAATTGCAACCAAAATTTGCTAGCATACTTTTTAACATTTTTTAAAACTCCTGCCTTTTTTATAATTAGTAAATCACTCAGTAATTAACATGAAAGAAGATAACAATTAGATGAAAATCGGTACTAATTCCCATAAGTAATATAAACATAGTTAGCAAAAGCCTTTTTTGTAGAAGAAGTGAAGCAAAACTGAATGGAGACATAATTACTAATGAGGATGAAATACACTTCCTTCCCAATAAGTTAAGTATAAAAGGCCAAAGTAAGCCTTATTTGTGATGTTGCAATTTGAAATCTAAGCAGAAAAAATTCTCTGAACTTGGAAATTTTCTTGACTTTTCTTGTTAAATAGTACTAGATAAATGATATTTCTACATTTAAATCTCAGCATGACACATTATAATATGTCTTAAAAATCTATTTGGTGTGCATAAAAGCTTTCTTTTCGCTTCTTTCACTAAATTCCATAAATTTTATTTGAATCAACTGTGCTAAATTATATACTTAATCTTATTTGTTATGTTACTGGACTGTTAGACCTGGAAGAGTACTTTATTGTGTAGTTTTGGGAGTCTTTTTGCTTTATGCAAATATAAAAAGGTCATGTGTCTATATTAAAACTTTAAAAAATGTTTATTGCAATAGTAGTTTAATTTATAAAAAATTGAAATCAGGCATTTATAATTAAAGTTTCCTAATTTATTCTCTACACTTTTTCTTCTTTTTTTTTTCAATAAGTCTCATATTAATGTTAAAACAAACCTCAACAATGCAAAAAAAAATCATAAAAAATGATTAATAATCAATAAATTTATTTATCTGAACTGATTAATGTGGTTATATACTGACACTCTTGCAAAACAATGCCCTTAAATCACCTATAGCAGGAGTTGAATGCAATTTTCAATTTATATTATAATGTATAACAGTCACATCCATTTATAGCAAAGTTGTGTACAGTAAATTTATAACTATTACTTTTTATTATGTAACTTTGTATGAAGAAACTCTGGCCTTAACAAAATTTTATTTGGCCCCTTTGACTTAGCCACAAATGGGCGCGACTGTATATGCTTCATTTATTTCTAATTTTCAATACCACTATTCTTAAAATGCAATAACAGACAATTTATAATTTTCTTTTTCCCTCTTTAGATTACAGATCTATGCAGAGAAGCAGCAATGAGTGTTATTAAAGATAATATTACCTCATTGACTTCCTTAGTTACAATGGATCATTTTCATTTAGCATTACAATCTGTACTACCCAGAACAACAAAAGAAACAATAGACTTTTATGAAAGTTATGCAAATAAATTTATTGTAAGCTGAAGTGTTTCATATTTTACAATCACTGCAAATTATTTTCTATTTGTACATTTCTTACAGGCAGAATCTTTCAGCCATTCTTTTTATTTAAAATTTGACTGCAATGTTTGAACAAGTAGATATATCTCTTTTAAGATAATATACAATTAAATATTTTGAAAAACTTATATATTATAAAGAGAACGATTATAAAACAGTTGCTGTTAAAAGCTTATTAAAACTATAATTTTTACTATAAAATTCTTTTTAATACATGCTTCTTCTTTTCTTCCTTTAATGAACATACATAATACTAAACTACAAACTTAAAAGCTAATTTTTATAACATAAGTTTTTTTCTAGAAATGGCTACATAATATTATAAATTTATATTTTCTATATATTATCTATTATATTTTCTATCTATTGTAAATTTAATAAAGTACTGTTGTCCCCGCTTCATCGAGTGAATGTAAAACAAATACCTAGCTTATTCGAATAAAACATCCCATAACTGAATATTTCCCCTTGTCATGGACGCAATGTTAAAGATCCCTGATTAATCGAAAGGAATCGACAGTATATATTTAATTACAAAAAATATGTAATTAAATGCCTATTAAGGATACTAATATAAAGTTAAAATTCTAATTTTTGAACAAAACATAAATTACAATGTTTTTATTAACACTAAACCATCGGGAAAGTACATTAATGTGATTTTTCTCTACTTTGCTATAAATAATCAGCAGGTAACACATTAATAACTTTTGCATTACTGTAAATAAAAACCATATAAAAGTAATACATTTTTGAGCAATAACAAAAATCAATATGGAATGTGATACCATGTGTGCAGCATATAAGCAAAGCTGTTGAGTTATATGTAATATCATCTGGTCTACCTCCCCAGGCAAGAGCATCATATCACACAAAGAAATATGGGAAACTTTATTCACTTGGTTTTACTAAAAATTTTCAAATCGCAAATTTTTGAAAACACAAATTGTACTTTATATCACACATTAGTTATTACAATACAATTATTACAATATAAATACTTCAGTAACTAACATTAGCAAAAAAAATATATATATACAAAAACACCTTAAATTAGCTTGGCCACAAATAGTTTCATATCACAGGTTCATTAATAAAGTACATGTTGTTAGATCATATCACATAGACCTAATTAAAGCAGTTGTAAATAAACTTTTATACTTTGAAAATATTGTCCACATAAAAGGCATCCCAAGTGTTCTTACTGCAGAATGGACTAGTTCATCTGGAATGCTGTAAAAATGTCAAGTGAAAAATATCAGCTGCCAAAAAAATTTTTTATATAATTCTGCATTTTAAATTTAACAAAATTCTTCATGAATATTAAAACATACATTTTCAGTAGAACCTGAATTTTCAGTGTCTGTTTTGTATATTATCCTGCTTCTGGAGTCTAACTGCTGGTCTATAAGAAAGGCTCTACTGATAATGGAAAAAGATTCCGGATTTTATTTTTCAAAACATCCGCCTAATATGTTTTTCTACATGCAAATCAAAATTGTTTTTCATCCACAAGATACAAACTTTTTTTGTTTGATTTTTTTTTCAAGATAGATTAGTTTCATAGCTGTTTATGGCCACTTTGGTATTCTTTTTGTTCGGCCTTAAGATCCGAAGTGATAGAGACTTTTTTTGATCATCCAATCTGATCTTCCTTCATAACAAGTAAGAATCAAAACTACTGACACTCCTCTTAAAATTATCCCAGAAGTCAATGTTGCATGTATTGGCTATCACCTCACAAAGTCTCTCAAAATCGGTGGAACAATAAAGGTGAAGAAGAAATAATTGAGAGTGTCCCACAGCTGGTCAAGCGATTCTAAGCATAGAAACTTTTTTTTTTTTTTGCCAGTGCCAACCAAAAGGAAATTTGCAGAATTTGTTAGTAAAAAATGTGTTATAAATGAATCTGTATGTGAAAACAAAAAACAAGTAAATATTACATTTTTTTCCCACTAGTTCATTGGATAAATGTCAATTTTAAAACAATCTGCTTGGATTATCAACCTAACCCCTTATTTAAAGTTTTCCTGCTTGGTATGTTTTTTGTCACTGGTCCTGGGGAAAAACATAAAATCATGGTTCTACTGTACTATTAAAAAAAAAATTATATATGTCAAAATTACAAGTTATGTTCAAACAAGTCTTTCATGTTTGATCCTCTTCTAGACCCCAATTCACTAATTTTAGTGAGATTAGTTAGTATACATTGATGCAAAAAAAAGTTGTTTTCCACCTTGAGAAATAAAAAACAGTCCAGCTTCAATTTTTGTGGTTAATTCAATTCAGACTCAACTGCAATAAATGAATTTCTTCCAAGTGGGATTATTTATTTATAAATCAAATATTTTCCTTCTTTGTGCATAGAAAATTTATTTTTGACCTTTTGAATGCATTTTTTTAAAGATTATTAGAGCCATAAAAACATGAAATAACATCTTTTAGTCATCATTAAATTTGTATAATCTAATATATTACACAAAATGGCAGAAAATAATACAGATTAGACTTTGTAAATGTCATATTCTTATTAATTGTATAATAATGACAAACAAAAGAATATATCAAAGTAAACTAATTTTAGAATGCCATTTTAATATGTCAACATTAAGAATTATCAACATCATTGTCAAAAAATCTCAAATAAGGGAGAAAAGATCAGAGATGGAGAGATACAGGCACAACAAAAAACCCCATTACTGAAAGCACTGTAATTTCCGGTGTATAAACGAAACACAATCAGGCCTGCATCACAATAAATAAAAAAAGAACAGCCCCAGTGAAAAGAGAACAGATTTATCTACATTTTCATATTCGATGATGCTAATTATTAAAAAATTAATTTTTCCTACTTGTATTCAAGTAATTTTGACACTAAAAATACCAGAAAGCAGGCAAGATACTGGAACACATTCAACTCTGACAACGTTATATGAAAAAATTAGTTTAATATTTTATTTATTAATTTGGTTCAGGTTACTAAGCTAAGAAAAGTTGTCAATACCAAAGCTAAACTGATTTAAGAAATATTTAACACTTACAAATGCAGCCGTTGCGTTGTTTTTCCAATTTCAAATATCACACAGAATAAAGTTTATTTTTGTACCTAAATTGAAAGAAAAACATTTCAACCACTTATCTAAAAATATTTAAAAAAATCAATAAAATGTCTTTTAGTAAAAAGCATTAGGTAAGGGGGGAGGGAGTTAACATTTTATCAACTGCATAGTTCGATATTTTTACCTGAA
Organism: Uloborus plumipes; assembly: GCA_038373865.1. Taxonomy (NCBI): domain Eukaryota; kingdom Metazoa; phylum Arthropoda; class Arachnida; order Araneae; family Uloboridae; genus Uloborus; species Uloborus plumipes. Next base: position 103,149 of record JAXGGA010001779.1, on the reverse strand, counting down.
AAATATTAGCCATCAGAAAATTATAAATAATGAAATGATAACATAATTTTAAAAGTATGATATATATATTGATCTAAACTTCTTCCTCGCATTTAATAATAACTCCTCACATTAATCATTAAGTCAATAAAAGACATAACATTTTTTAGGACTTTTTCTTTTTACTTGACTAAGGAAACTAAATTTTTTTTCCTTCTTTTTATGAGAAACAGATGTATACAATACGATACCTTTTCACACTCTGCATCCATTTTTGTAGAACAGGCACTAACATACTTCCAACTAATATTTGCATTGGGTGGTAAACAAGTAAAGGAAATGAAACAAGAATGAAATGAGGTTCTTCTCCATACAAGATTTTGAGCATTGGAAATCCTAAAAATAAATGCATCTTTAGAAAAAAATATTGGAACAGTTTTAGCAAGAAAACTTCCCTTAAAAAATTTAAATTATTTGAATTTTTTGATTATAATGCATTTATTTTTTATATAAAAACTTATCAGTTCTAACCCAAATATAAACCTGAATCAAGTGTTATTTAATAATCTTTGTACAGCTAGGAAAATGAAAATTAAATAAAAACTTAAAAGCTTTCTCTTTTTCTTCTTCTTTTCTCCTACCCCTTTCTTCTTCATGAGTTGTTTGTACTATTAATCTTCAGCCATGAATAGAAGTTAATTTACTAATATTGCTAGATTACTTATTTCCCTATTCTTTATTTATTGCACTTCTACACTCGAACCTGGTTAATTTGAACAGGCTAAAACAAGATAGTTAAAAAGAACTACCTTTCCAACAACAATCCTCCTGTTCGTCGTTTATTGTTCATCAGATAGGCCAAACTATAGTTAAGGCAGAGTGATTTCAAATGCCCCTTGCAGTTTGCTTTATTAAAGTTTGACTGTACTAGCAAAAAAAAAATCCTTTTATGCGTACAGACTTTTTCCCCTTGAAGCCGTATAATTAAAATACTGTTCATTCACTTTTCAGATAAATCAACTGATCAGCTAGGGAAAAAAATTCTTTGATCAATTTTATGACTTAGGATTCAGCTATGTACATGTTTTTATGTTTATTTTTTTTAAAGATATAATTTTGCATCTGGTAATGGCTATGAATTGAAACTTATTGACAACATAGTGTGATTATTTATACACACGGGAAAACATGCTTCTGCTGTCAAAGATCAAAAGCTCTTTAAATTTCAATAAATTTAAGACCTTGAGTTGCTGACCGGCAGTACATAGAGGAGTCAAGTCATTCATGTATTTTAGCATTGCTTGTGATAAAAAGAATCTCCATTATGTTCATACAGAAATCAGTTCAAATTAAAACATTACTCAATGATTAACAGAAGTAGTATTTTTAATTACAATACATATAGTAAATTCATATTTAAATCCTTTTTCTTTTTCTTGGATCAACAAGAAAGCTTTAGTCTAATTTTGTAATGAAATTGCAAACAGAGATACTTTTTTATTTTTATTTATTTTTTACTATAGAGTGCTTGCTGATCAATTTTTTCAAAATGTGCCTTATCATATAGTTATTTTTATGCAAAACTGTTTTTTCTAAAACAGAACAATAGATGGAAATTAAAAAAAAAAATCTATCTTACCTAAAGTAAGGGATTTATGAGTTGAACAATATAAAATTGCCACAACATCTGCCGGTGAATAGTATGTGTTCAAATAATTTGCACACATAAATGATAAACTTAGTAAAGTAAATTGAAGAAAAATAACTGCAAAATAAAAAATACAGGTTTTAACACTCTACTTTCAATGCATACCATTCATTATGTATTATGGCTTAAAATGTACACATTAATAGTATGTATGAATTGAAGTACATAACATATAGTCGGCGAGTGTTTCCCTTTGGGAGGGGGGGGCTATGCCCCACTGAAGCTTTTCAAAAGTTAATTGCCCCCCTCCCCCCAACACACATACTACATACATAATTTTCAATATCAAAAAAGCTGAAACTTAAGTGATAAGTTTTAGGAAATAATCAATAGGTAAATATTAAGAAAACACTAAGTAAATTTCTAAAATATATAGTGGAGAGAAAATTTCAACAACTAACTAATTTGAACAAAAGCTTTTTTGTAATATTTTACTTGTAACAAAATATTTAATTAAATTCAGGAAGAACCATGTGCTTCACTACTGCTACAAGGATATTTTTTTCCAAGTTGTAATTTGATTTAGTTTATTTTCAAATTTTCTTGTTTACTTATATCCAGCTATTTTTTTAAATTTCAGCAGCAATTTGTTTGCGGCCCTAAATCGGCAATCAGATCAAAGTAAGACGAAATATTTTTTTCTGACATGGTGGGGATCCACAGTGCAGACCGCAATTGAAATTTTTAGGAGGGAGGGACAATTTCAGAGGGGTTTTTATCGAAGTTTGGGGAGACTCAGTCTAAAGGGGGGGTTCTATAGTACATGAGTGAGTGCCCCATTGTGTTTCGTGAGATGTCACCCCTGGTGACTCATTGCTCAATCTTTAACATTTTGATCATTTTATAACCAGCGCCCAGGCCCGGATTACCCAATAGGCCATCCTAGGTATTGGCCTAGGGGCGCAAGCTCGTAAGGGCGCATATGGCGGAGGACAAAATTAATACACAGTTCGTTGTAAAAATAAATAAACAAAAAATAAAGGAAGAAAGAAAGAAAGAAAGAAAAAAAAAACAAGAACGCAAAGCGCTATAAAATATATAGAGAAAAAAGTTCAACTAGAAGGGATTGCAAAATGCCAATTCAGCAAAAAAAAAAAAAAGCAATTGGAGGGAAAGGGGGCGTAAAGCTTGAGTTGAGGTAATTCATTTTCTGGTCTAAGCTGATACTTTTCCATACCTTTGGTTTAAATAATCATTTCTTGAAAATATGGCGCACAGGAAAATTAGTAAAAGTCATGGTACAGACAATGGTCAATATGAAACTTATTTATGAAACAATTTTTCTCTCTATAAATCATGTCAGTATTTTTTTTTTTTGAAATTAATAATTTATTGATTCATATTTATTGAGGACTGCCAATTAATAGGAGAGCCCAAAGTTAAAATTTTTGGGAGGGGGAAGTTAATTTACCGAATGTGTGTGTGAAACTTCAAATTTTTGTTCAGGATAAAATACGAGCATGCACAATTATCAACATTTAACGAAAAGAGACATTAGACATCCTTACAAAAATGTATTGAATTGTTATTTCCGAATTTTCCAAACTGGCAGACATTATTTGCCGAATAAGGAAATTTTGGGGAGTTAGCAATGTCGAGGCACCTCTGCAGAATATATTGATTATTTTGCACTCAAACTACTTTATATATACTTTATATACACTCAAACTTTGTATGTATTATTTATAATTACGTCAGTTAATGGGTCAGTTATTTTCCAACATATTATTTATACATATATATATATTGTTTTTTTGCCTTCAAAACATTTTCACGAAGATCTAAGCCAAGTGGAAAAAAAATACAGGAGATGCCTCGAAATATGTTTTAAATAGAAGACCCTCCCCCCTTATTCTCCCAACATTTTGAAGATGGTCTAAAATTTTGAAAATTTTAGTTGAGTCCCTAATCCCCATCTTTTCACTCAGCGCCAGCCCTGTCAGATGCATTTGAGTTCCTATAAATGCATATTTAGAGCTTCAATTTCGAAACTTTTTCTATGGAAAGCTCTCAAACGCCTCACTTCCATATCATAAAATATTATTTAAAATTCCGTTTTTAGTCAGCAGGATCGAAAATTTTTTTGGGAAGTGACCCTGACTTCAGGCCTCTCCCCACCTCATTAAAAATCGTCTAAGACCTCGTGTTTAGGGTCTCAATTTCAAAAAATTTCCCAGAGAGCCCCCCCCCCCCTCCTCCGGCATTCAGTCCTCATCTAACGCTATTCAAATCATCTAGTTGTTTTCAAGGCTTCAGTTCCGAAACATACACGGAAACGAATTACCGAACGCCGTCGTTTCTCCTAATGTCCTCAAAGATAGTTTCTCATTGCTTATTTAGGACTAAAATTTCGAAAACTTTCTGGGGAGAATGGCTAAACCTCATCCATTTCTCTAACAACATAGGGAATGCCCCACAATGTTTTTGGTCTTCAATTTCGAAAAAATTTTGTACTAGAGTTACCGATCGTCCCGAATAAAAAATAACCTTCTAAAATGGCATTTTAGGACCTCAACTTCGAAAAAGTTCCGGGAGACCTCTCTCGATTTCCGCCTTTCCCCAGCATCATTAAAGTTCATCAAAATTTTCGAAATGTTGGAAGGAGGTGTTCTCGAACTTATTCCCTTTTCTAACATCATCAAAGATGACTTGCAATTGCGTATGTAGAACTTCAATTTTGAAAATTTCAGGAGGGGGGGGGGGGAATTCCACGGGTATATGACTGTCATTTCTAGGACAAAAGCAGTATGTATTTTGTAACATCTAAAGCAAAATACACGTTGTGCAACCGATCTTTTCTCCTGGATTATTATAATTTTTAAGCTGAATTTAATGGAATAATTAAATTTTCAAAACACATTTTACATAATTTTAGAAAAATTATGAAAAAAAAAGGTAATTGACTGACATGCAGGGACGTCATTTCAAGTTTTTCCAGGGGGGGGGGGGGCAAACGGTCCAAACACAACGCAATTTCATCGGAAAACACAAAAAACCACGCCCACTTATATGTAAATACATTGATTTCTCAAAGCCGGGGGGGGGGCAGTTGACCCCCCTGCCCCCCTAAATAACGGACCTGCTGACATGATACTTTTTAAAATGTCAGTCAGTTACCATACTTTCAACACATTTTTAAAAATCATCCAAAATGTATTTCAAATATTCAATGATACCATTAAATACAGCTTAAAAAACACAATTATCCTGGAGAAAAGATCGCTTGTTTAACGTATTCTTTGCTTCGAATATAACAAAATACTTGAATTGTTGCTTAAAAAATATCAATAATCTTTAAAATTACCCGTAAAATTGCCCCAGGGCGAGTTATCTCATTACTTTCCGATAAATGCCTTAAAATTAAATTTTGAAATCTTCAATTTTGAAAAATTTCACAGAGTTCAATCACATCCGGACCTTCCTTTTTTGTGCATCAAAGGAAAACAAATAGAAAAAAAGAAACTCATCTTTAATTTCATCAAATGGTAATGAGGGGATACGATTTCGACTGAGTTCGGATGCGTGAGGTAGGGCGCAGTTTTTAAGTTTGGCCTTGGGCGTAAATGGACGTTAATCCGGCCCTGCCAGCGCCTGTTTAACACTGTCCTGTAAGACCTAGGACCTAGGCACCACAATTTTAAAGTGACCAAAAAACTGCAAATTTCTTTCTTTTCTCCTGTTTTTGAAACTATTACTCTAAAAATGCGCAAATTTTCTTGTGAAAGGGACAGAAATTGTACCAAGACCTGGGCATCACTTTGGCTTGATCTGGCCCTGAGTATGACTTTTCTGGATCTTCAAGTTGGCTCCTTTAATGATTGAATTTCCCCTCTGTAGGGATTGGGCCCCACATTGGGAACCACTGAGTTAGATTATTTCATAAGTATTTAATAATGTCAGATAAGAAACTTAAAGTAGTTCAAACTCTTGAAATACTTTAGAGTGCTGAAACAGCGTTTCAGCACCAAATTACCCCTGACACATTCATCATTTGGGGAGGGGGGGGAGTCGATTGCCTCCTCCTCGGCTTTGGGATATGAATGTATTTACATATAAGTGGGTATCAAGTCCGTTATTTAAGGGGACAGGGGGGGGGGGTCAATTCCCCCCCCCCTGGCTTTGAGAAATCAATGTATTTACATATAAGTGGGCGTAATTTTTGACGTTTTCCGGTGAAATTGCTAATGAGCTAAGATAGCCAACAAACTGGTAGATAAAGTGAATTTATCTACCAGTTTGTTGACTATCTTAGCTACATTATGAGAATTTTTGCCTCCGGCTCGATCATTGGCTATTCCTAACTGAGCAGCCCATAATAATTGCGAAACTGCAGTCTTAGGATGCTATGATAGAGCTGTGGGTGCATTTGCTTCAGTTCTGCCTCAGCCCTGGCTTACGGGCGGGAACTCATTGCACAATGTACAAAGTGGTTATATTTATTATTGATTTTCTCTTTCACTTTTCTTATCTACAAACTGCTTTATGAAAGCTTTCAAACTTAATTCTCACATTACAATTTATTTCCCCATTCAAATTCGTATTGAGATGTTTTTTTCCACTGCAGTTGCTATGTATAAGCAGCTCCGTGGTAGTTTTTTTTCTGAAACTGAGTCGATTTGTGAGTTCAATGCGGAAATACAATCAAAAACAGAACAGCATTTATCAGGATAGATTTGATATAAAAGACAAATTGATGCTCTGAGAAACAATGAGAAAAAAAGTAAACTATGCAATGCCTGTCCAAAATTTTGAAAAGTTAGAAAATTTTGTGGATTGGACCATTGGATTGCCTCTGAATGGAACTAGTACCTGTAAAACTAGTGACTTTTCAAAGCACATACAGAGCCTTATTTAATGAGCTCATTATTATTTTTTTCATTAATAAAAGACATAGAGAGATGCAACAGTTTCAAAATTTACATTGAGAGACAGAATTTCATTGTTAAAGGAAATGGTTAAAGATGAATATTTTATTCATTTCCTACCTGATGTACGTTATCTTTTTTTGATGCAAAAAAAAAAAAAATAGTTGCACTTTTAAAGTGAGATACAATAAATAATGCGTATTACGTACCATAGTGCATGATGGCAATAGTACATATGCAATATTATAATTTTCCATTTAATTAATTGGTAAAATCTGAAAGAGCAAAATCCTACCAAAATAATCTTCCCTAATAGCTGACATCTCCCAATAATGGACATAACTTTCGGTCCAGTGGCTGCCCGTTATTTGGAGGTTTTACTGTACATAATACTTCAACCGAAATAAATAGAAAATTTTTTGTTTTATCGGACTATTCAAACTATAAAATGTTGGAGCATACAACATTTTAAATCACTCAGTTTGAATATCATACACATAGTGGTACATTTAAACCAGATGGAGGTAAATTCAAAGCATTTATCTTTTTATGCATACCTGTAGCAGAAGTAATCAAAACTGTTGAAGCAGTAAAAACAGGGTCATTCTTCGAGAAGGTTTCACAAAATGTGGTGTATATTATTAGAAGTAACATAAAGCTGAAAGATATTGGAAATATTAACTTTTATTTAAAACTTATACTAATAAAGAATGGGTACAAATGATATTGATTAAAACATACCTTCCTAACATAGATAATTCTTTTTTGTGCTTTACAACATAATTGGCAAAAATAGGTCTGGAACATTGGCCAATCAAAACTGGAAATACTACAGTGAAACTTAATTGAAAAATAGCATTCCATATAGGCACTTCACTTGCATTACTAAACTATAATTAAAATTATTCTTTTATGCTAGAAACATAGAAATTGACAAGTTTAAGCTTGACAAAAATTTGAAATGAAAATTTCATACACATGTTTTGGAGTTACAAGCAATCCCAAAGAAAATAGAACTATATAAGAAAAATAACTTTTTTTTTCTTACATAGTTTTATTTTCCTGCACTCAAAAGCATGTGTGTATATTATTTTCATAGGAAATTTGTGGCAAACAAAATTTGATGTATCAATGGATAAGAATGGTAAAATTATGGATATTAAAATATAAATTTCCTTTAGTGAATTCTAATATGTGTGAATGATCAAAATTGTTATGTTTTGGAATACTTGTATAAATATTTAATAAAGTATCACTAAAGCAAATAACAGAAGAATTCAATCATTTGGAAAAAAATTAATATTGGAAAATGAACTGGAAAATTTTTTGAACAAAAAATATCAATTAACAGTTGGTAAAGAAAATTAAGCTTTTGAGAAGCTTTAATATTTTTCTTCCAATTTATGCTTGCAATGGCCTCTACCCTTTTTTCAGCCATTACCGACGACAATAAAACTGTGAATGCCGTCTCATGGTGATAAGTAATTCATATTACCAAACACATGAATGCATTTCTCCCAGAAATTTGTCATCACTATCACAGCAGCTATAATCGCACGGCTTTCATATACCCCTAGTTGTAAACAGTTTTTCATTATTAATATTTCTAATAAAGGCAAACATTATTTATGTAAGAAAAAAATAAAATAGAATTTAATAGTGAGAATTAGCCCGCATATTAAATAATCATACCCTCCTGAGACTTCAGCCGTCAAGACACAAGCCGATTATAGGGCTCATTTTGGAATAAAAAACAGGTTGTTAAGGACCGGGAAATATGGTACGAGAGGTCATGGATGAGTAAGTTTTCCAATAGTATAAAATACATTTCCAACAAGGTAAAATGCATAGCAGAGATATCAGAATAAAAGAAAGTTATTGCTCTTTCATATTATAAAATCATTTTTTTTTTTTTTTTTTTTGTAGTCCCTCTTAACAGTTACACATTTGTTCAGTTGTTCAATCCATTTGTTCATTTTGTCCATAAGGAAAGAATCTAGTTGGCTGTTCCACAACCTCCTTACACAGTACTTTACTCCCTCCTTACAGCCCAAATTTGGCACCACTGGACTTCTGGTTGAAAGATGTTGAAAAATAAGTTTACAACAAGAAAGAGTAATAAATTTCCTTTATTTTGATGTTTCTACTATAATTGGATGGCATTATGCAAAAAGGAGTTAACCCACAAAAACCTGATTTTGAGATGATGGGCTTTAAAGTCAACAAACTCTGGCAAAAATCAGGAGTTCTATATCAATATACCAATGATATGTTACCATGAAACGCTGATAGGGCTTAAATCATTTTTGCTTAATGTAGAAAGCAACATATTTTACCATCAGAGTTGGATAACTCATTTTTTTATGTTTTGTGGGTTAACTCCTTTTTGCATAATGCCATCCAATTTTACCTAGTAAAAACATATTTTATTCAATTAGAGATTTTACTAATGTACTCTCGTACATTAGTATAGTAAAGGAACTTTCTAAACATAAAGCATCAACAAACATAAATACACATTGAAAAAATAATTAAAAACTTACAAACATGTACAGAAGAGCAGGCGTAACAAAAATCCCCTACAAAAAGAACATAACATAGGTGTTTCAAAATTATTTCACAGATTTAGAAGAAAAATGTAAAAATGCTTACAAGAAAGCTTCCAAATGCTGAATTGAATACAGCTGCTGCCTAAAAAAAGAATTTAAAAAATCATTTATAGTACAATGTTGTTGAGAGAAAGGCCATTTTATGATGGTAATTCAAAAAAAAGTATGCTCATGTCTTAATACTATTTCAATATTTACAAAAATTTGCATTCTCTTAAGGAAAATATTAAACTTAAAATTTTTGAAAAGATAAAATATTTCAAACAAGCTAAACAACAACGATCTTGTTGAATTTGTTAAAACAAGCCCTTGAACGGGCCCGTCATTTCGGGGTTCGGGGGGAGGGGGGCTAAATTGCCCCCTTGGGAAAATCAATGTATTTACATGTAAGTAGGTGTGGTTTTTGCATTTTTTAGCAAATTTAAATTGTGTATACACCCTTTGCCCCTCCCCACCCCCCGGAAAAATTTGAAATGACGGTCCTGCCCTTGAAAACAAAAAATAACGTTGATACTCTACTGTGTTATCATCATCATGTGTTTTCAAGAAAATGAAGATTATAAATAAAAAAGTTTTTTCTGAACTGAAAGTCACAGAACAAGAAAAGGTTTTTTTCTTTGAGTAGCTACACATAGCTGATATGCTTGACAAAACACTTTACAAGTTGACAAATAAGCCACATGAATATACAAAAAGACACTTACCTCGTTTCCTCCAACTGTTTTAGTTAACAAAACAGCTGATGATACAGGTGGTGGCATACAACTGACTGCTATGAAGCCAACTAAAAGGTCAGGATTCGGATAAAACTGCCCTAATAGCTGCACTAAAATTTGGACTATTACAGGAACAAAAATTAGGGAGTACAATTGAATGAAAAGATGGATTCTGTATTGACATGTTGCAGCTAACAATTCCTAAAAATAAAATTTATTCACGATTTTTAATTATGATTAAACAAATTGACAAAAATATAACAACTCGTACATATTTAGAATTTTCAAGTAGTCTCATCTGTTGTGCTGCATAGTTGTGGGGATACTTCAAGTATCCTTTTTTTCTGACACCAGGAATGCTTCAAACAAAAATCATTGGGTAGACAGGGGTGGAAAATAAAAATTCAATTTTCAGAGCAGGTTAAATTGAATTTTAGAGCAACCATTTGATGTTTGGGAGCAGGTCCAAATAAAACTTTTAAAAGGTTAACATCTACTGTTAAACATTATTTCTTACAAATGCAATATGTATATTGCACACGTACACATATCTACTTACAACTTAACTACTTACTCTACTTACAACTATAAACTTGTAATTGGCTGTCCGGACCGAGTATTTTAAAAATAATTAAGTGTAATAAAGTAATTATCAGTCTATACAAGTAAAGAAATAATACTTTGTGGCAAAATTGTATTTAGAGCGGTAACAATTTTAATTATTTTTTTCTATGAATTATCTAAGCACCAAAAACACAGTCCCCTAGATGTCCCAATCCAATAGTTTAACACTTAAAGGCAATATTTCAAAAAACCTATTTACACAACAAATTTAGCAATTAATATCTAAAAATAGAATAATGTAACTATATCTTCTTTATGAAATCAGGTCTGATTACACATTTCTAAAACTTAAAATTGTCATGTAAATTCTGTCCGGAAATTTTTCAAACAGTCCCCTGTCACAAAATCAAAGCTCCAATAGAAAAAATCTGTTACTTTTGCGAATGTTTTTTGGCATGAAGTTTAAAGTAATCAGTGTGAATTTGCTGAGAACAGTGTTGAAACGATACTTCGCTTAGTTTGAGAGCCACATTTGTGATGAAAGTATGCATCAGGGTCGTTGTGAAAACAGTCGTCTGGGAAGTGATTTTATTAATGTCAATTAGTTTAATTATGAAACATATTAGTTATTATGTCCAGGATTTGTGCCTAAATTTATAGGTAGTCTCGTAACTAATTATGTTCCAATAGTTTTGCAGATATTACGCAACAAAGAGCAGAAACACAGTCCCCTGCCTAGTTATACTAGACAGTACACTTACCCCTATCATGATTTATCAGAAAAACAAACTTCAATTGGCCTCTTTCAAACCAAAGTAATAGATTCATTTTCTGAGCAATAGTATTATAATTATATGAACATTTCTAAAAACCATGCCTGGACAGATTTCGTGTGGAAAATGATGAGTTTATGGAGAATCCCCCATCTCTATGACAAATTAAAAAACAAGATTTTTAATTAATTTCAAACGTTGATAATGGACCAACTATAAAAGATAGATTTTTTTAAAAAAAAAGCTATATAATTTTGAGATATCTAAAAGGAAGATTTCTGGGGATTTCAAGAAAATCTGAGATGGTCAGTTTTTTTTTTTTTGTCATGAAGTGATTCTGTTGGAACGAAATTTAGAACATTCTTGTAATTCAAACAAATACAGAATAACGAAAGTATAAACTCACTTACATTTGATTTCAAAGAAATGCCACTAATAAAAAAAATTATTATAACAGCAAAATACTTCACAGTGATTTCTGGCTTTAATATTCCTGGAAATAAAAGTAAAACAATAATAATAATAATTTTAAGGAATGAAACTTTTAAATAGACAGCTCAAAAAATAAATAAATACTAGCAAATAAAAATTTTACTACAGTAGACACTGGTCAGTTGAATCAGCTGCTTAATCTTAATGAATCAAATTGTCAAAAACAGAACAAAATCCAGCTTATTATTAGCCGCTTTATTGAATCAGTCGCTTTTTTTTAATCAAAACTGTTTGGAGCAAACGTAATTCATATGGGCTGCGGCCACAGTATTTATAAGTTTTTAAATTTTTAGTACACACACACACACAGTAGTACAAAATTCTTTTCATTGATTTTTTTTCTTTTTATAGCTTTTGAGTAAAACTAAAGATAATATCCATGATTCTAAATCATATATTACCTCCTTTGGCTCCAATTTCAGGGTACAGACATGCCAAGAGAATGGAAATGAATATTAACCAAAGAAAAGGTTTATTTGCAAATCTGATGAGCTTATGAAGTATCATCATTTATGAGGACCTAAATGAAAATTCAAAACTTATTTTACTCATCTCCAAGTTCACTGTAAAGGATCAAAATCGATTTAAAAACATGAAATAAAAGATACATAAAAAATCTAGTTCCGCATGGGCATAATTGACTCTTAATTGTTGTATTACTTTGGTGTTATCAAGTCCACAGTTAGAGCTTAACAATTACACATTTGTGCCTCTTTTACATTGTTTTGATTTTTCTTCTTTTTTTGCAACTTGCATTATTTACGCTGTGTATTCATTTCAACCTTTTGGATCCGGACTATTCGTATAGAAGTTTTCTTTTAGAGACGGGCGGTACAGCTGTTGAACCGCAGGTCTCTTTTTCTCTGAAAAAGGGAAGGTGCAACTGCAAGCACTCGGGTTTTATGACTTTACGGTTCGAATACAAAGCGTAAAAGGGTATGAAATCTTGAAAAAATCCCCTGCTTCAAAGGGTAGAAACGAAGATTTCAACCCCATCCTCAAAGGAAAAGACTTAATGTAAATATTATCATATATTATGAAAACTGCAATAGAATATGATCTTTTATTTGAACTCTGTTTTCCAAAGGATTCAGGTGTGGAAATAAAAAATGAAATATGCAAACTTTATCTACAAGCAGTTTTATTTCAATAAAAATGTACACAAGAAATTAGTAGTAATTATGAGCATTTACAAATTCAGATGGAGAAGAAGACACTTGGACAAAAGGTTATGTACAATCAAGTCACATATCTAGGCAAGCCCCTCATTTTAAATTTTTCTATAGGGGACAAAGATACATACTCGAGGCATATCATATCAAAAACAAAAGCCATGCCCACTTATATGGAAATACATTGATTTCTCAACCACAGGGAGAGTCAATATCTTGTTCATGAATCCCCCCTAATATTCAATATAGAAAATGCTCTTGGTGTCACTTGAAGGGGGGGGGGGGCGAATATGAAACACAACTTAATGGTAAATGATAGTTCCATTTTTTGAAAAGTGAAAACTGTCTAGCAAGTTATATTATAGTTGAAACAGAACATTTAGAACATGTTTTACAGAAGAGAAAAAGTTTAAAATCATAAAAAATTAACATATATAGATAAAAATATATAAAATGTATAACAGCCATCTTTGCTCCTCCTCTTTGAAAATAGTTGAAATGAAAGTCCTGTTAATGCCATTATAATGCTCCAGTTACAAGAATTGGAACTAAACCTCAAATTTATTTTTGGTTTCATTCTACATCATAAATTAACCACAAAAAATAATACGAAGTGCAATTATTTAGTACAACTGAAAAACAACGAGTGTTTCAGCTTTATAACATACAATATATATTCTGTTATCAGAAGAAACACATAAATTTGATATAAAACAACTCTTTTGATACTGATAATATGAACATTTTCATTGGATACTAAAAATGATAAATATTATTTGATCTTAAAAACCTGAATCATGAAAATGCTGTCTTTGAAATTAAAACATACATATATTTTTAAATGAGAAATCTTACTTTGTTCGAATACAGATAGACAGATTCGAGATGTTGTAACACATGAAAGAAGATAATACACTAGAATTTGAGACTTTTGTGTTGAAACAACTTTAAAAAGTATTAATAAATGAACTGGTTCATCACTTTTAAATCCAAAAGAGATAATTATGGGAATTTTCAGAACAAAAAGGATAGTTAAAATAACAAAAAAAACTTTCGGCTATTTTGAGTACATTTCAGTGGCGGTTAATAGAAAGGGGTAACGGTTACATCTCCCAGGAATTGGGAGCCCTTTTTTATAAATCTTAACTCAGCAAGAATGTTTTCAATAGCAACTTTTTTGCATAAACTTGATTAAAACCAAACTCACAATAACAGTTTGATAGTTGCAAGATATTTGCCAGAATCTGATTATCATGGTTTATTTTTTAATGAACTAATTTTCATTTGAATTTAAAAAGTTAAAATAATGTTAAACTTTAGAATTAACATTGAACTTTGAATTCTATATAAATTACTGTCTAACAGGTGGGTTTGTTTAAAAGAAACTTCAGCATAAGATCTTTTTGCATAAAATGTGCAAAAAAGAATCTTTTCATTGAATTATTCTTTTATTGATTTATTTTTAAATTGAAATTTTGTTATAACTATTAGTATACAAAACAAGAATGTGATCCTGCTCTTGAAAGGAATTCAAACAACCAGAAAGCTCAAGTGAGTGAAATTTCTGCAGATTTTTATTTTCTACTTCTACAAAAAAAAGGGAAAACATAAAACTGCAGCATTTTTCTATCACAACAAATACACAACACTGTTTTTTCCTCTTCCTTTTATCTCATAAGAAAGAAAAAACCATTAAAAACAATATCTGGGGCAGTCAATTTTTGCCTAACAGTAAATTTTTTTGACGTCCATTCTTAAAAGTATTGACTAAATTTTGTGTTCAAAACAACATCTCATTATTGACTTTTACAAAATGTATTTGTTTTCATTCATCTTATTAAATTGAAAAAATTCCCACACATAAATAAATCTTCGTGCTCATCCTCACAATAAATAAATGAAGATTTGTGAACAGTCAATATGCCTGCAAAAAGCCTGATTTTTAAATTGTAGGAACATGTTTTTGACGGGCTTTAGTTGGGTTTTAAAAGTAAAAATAGGGTTGATTATTTTTCAAAGAAAAAGAAGAGGGTGGGGCAACAAATTTCTAGTTAATTACATAGCTGAAATATCTAGTTAATTATTTGCTGAATATAGAGTAAAAACCTTAAGTATTCTTTCAAATGCATTATCAAGTAATTTTTATGAATCAAGAATTTTAAATGTTTTATTTTTGTTCTTGTTACAGTACTTTTAAATTTAGTTTTAATTGGAACAAGACTTAATAAATATAATTTAAAAATCAAACGTTTTTCAACAATATATTTAAATTTAACATTTAATTTTTGAAGACTTTAAGTGCCATAAACTAAACCATATGGGTAAAATGACAACTGTAACAATTTTATAATACCAGTTCCCAAAAAAGTAAGAATCTTCAATGGCAAACAAAATTACTTTCTTATGGCCTTTCACTGATCTTGATAGATGATTCATTATAGGAATACCAGAATCAATCATATAAGATTGTATTAAAACAATTAAAAATGTAAAGACAAATGGGTTAATCAGCAATAAATAAATGTATTGCAAAAATGAAAACCCCCCACGATACTGAAGGCTAATGCTAATTGGAACATACAATATAGTGAGTATTAGAGCAAATGAAATGTTCACCAAAGCTAACGTAAACAAAAATCCACCTAATGCCAATAAGAGAATACACATTCTATAAGAATAATCAGATTCAGAGATTTGAGTTCTGCTATTAAAAATACTAAACATAAGCCATATACAAATTACAGCTGCATGTGTTGCATATATTAAGTCTTCAGTTCCAAAATCAAAAAAGTTTTTAATAAAATCCAAATACATTGGAGCACAGTACAGAAATGCACCAAAAGAAACATGCACAATTATATCATAAGCTGACCAATAATTTATATTGGAAATTAGGTTTTGAAATTCTAACTTGGAATCGGAAGACTGAAGGCTGATGTACAAGTACAATGCTTTGATTAAAACAGGAATGGTAATTAATGCAAATGGCGGCATATAAACTCCAATTGAGATATAGTTTCTAGTGCTTGGTAGTAGGTAAAAGAAAAATGATTGGTGAAATTTCTCTAATAAGTTATTCAAGCTTCTAATGATGCCTTCCAGTACACGACCCATCTGAATTAAAGTTACAGCTCCTTGATCTGTTCTTTTGTTTTCAATCGATTTCAATGTCACAGCTTGGATGCCATATCGGAGAAATAATCCATGTCCACCATTTGGTAAACCTGTAGCTTGCATTGATATCATATGTAGCATAGTTAAAAAATTATTCTCCCAGCTCTCCCAAGTGAGTGACTTTGGAGGGTAGAAACTAAACCGTTCATGGAAGCTGGTCAAAACCTGCTCACGTGTGCACAATTCAACAGCCAAATTAAAAAGATCTAAATTTGGTAACTGGCCATGTAAACCCTCAATTTTTACATCTATGTGTGAAAAACGGTCACTACTGATCTCAAGATTTATTGCCCCAAGAATGAGACCACTTGTACCCTTTAGTTTTTCATTAATTATAAAATCGGAAGTAGAAATGCCATGGTAGGCATCCAACCAAGCTTGAAAACCAATCATCTCATGCTCAGTAATAAGAAATATGATATCTTTACTCCAATATGCATGGCGTCTGAAAGTTTGAGCAAGTGCAATCATTAGTGCTATCGAAGGAAAAGAGTTATCATGTATACTTGACAAGTCGCGGTAAGGAGTCGATATGATGATGGCTTCGGTTCTCGCAGCTTTTGGAGCTCGCAAGATAGCATAAATATTCTTTCCATTAAACAATGATTTGGCTCCAAACGGGTACTGCGCCGAAAAATTATGTTCGTATACGTCTAATCCTAATTGCCGAAATTGCCCTTGTATCCAAGCCGATGGCAGTGCAGAAGGACGTGATGAAGCTTCTTCTTTTAAGCTTTCTAAGATTCGTTTAAGAAAAGAGCCTGGATTAAATTCTCTAACAACAACACCGGGAAGTAAGGCATTTTCCGAAAAATAAGTTTTGTTGTTGAAAACGTCGGACGCTAAGAGGCTGAACCATATTATTCCAGCAATGAAACTTAAAACGATGATCTTTTGCGAGTGAAGTGTTAGTAAGGAACTTAATTTTTCAGTGCTTTTCGGATTGCTCAAAAGGCCCATATTTTAATAAAATACAAAGCTAATAACACACACAATTTTCTTTTTTCAAACAGCTTTTAACAACTGCAAGAGATTAAACAACCCCAATTAACAGTAAAACAGAACTTCTCTTACCGGCCGAAAAACAACAACAATCAACATGCCAACAACGTTACTGTTGCCATTGCCATACAAATAGTACTGCAGCGTAGCGAAACATACAAGTTTGGCAATGCCTCCTTTTTTTATTTTTATACACAAGCCATCAGCTTCGACATAAATGAGGACTGCGTACTAAGCACTTTGCTTCCTGACAAACATAGGACAGATTTGCAGCACAGAGAGGATGAAATAACATCCATGGGCAAGGCGGAACTCGAACCCGCGATCACTTGCTAACCAGGAGAATACTCTGCCTAGGCCCACGTGGTCCCCAACTTCGGGGCTTGCTCGCTTAAAACAAATCAGTTGAGCAATGTCTTTCTCTTTCTTATACAAATCATTTATGGGTTTTTGCGGAGGCAAAGTCCTGAGATGCTAGTCATCAAGAGCCCCCAGGGACTCTAGGAAGCTCAGAGGTGGCTTCAGTGTCGGCAGTGGTGAAAAAAAAATAATACTACACCAAGCGAAATGGTGCTTTTATTAGGGAAAAGTGACACCAGAAGTAAACAGAGGGTTGCTGTTGGGCTTCATCAATTGCCACTTTCATAATCTGCTCAGGGCCCCACATCGACTCACTATTACTTTTTGCATTGTCTTTAATAGAGCAAGAATTTACCTTATATGACGTGTAGGCTCGTTCTCCCATCGCCATTATGATGTTATATATTTCAACCAGTGGCGTAACTTCAAATTTAGGGCCCCCCCCCCCCACACACATAAAAAAAGAAACAAAATTTTTGAAAAAAAAATTTAAAACTCCATATCAGGTTTTTATGTTTCTTATTCATTTTTTATATTTTAGGTTTCTTGCGACTTTCGTAATAAATCTACAATGTAGTATGAAAGGTGATGAAAGTAAAGAACGAATTAAGACTGTAAGTGTAATAAAACATTATCGCGTGGAGAAAACTCTTGTCCCTCGCGAACGTGGAAATCGAAAGAAAACAGCTTTGGGGCCTCGCGAACCAAATAAATGCAATCGAATTCATAATTGTAAAAAAAAAACAAAGGTCGAATTTATTTTGGGCCCCTACCAATTTTTCTGGGGAGAAAGGGCATTTACTCCCCACATTATAAAGTAAACCACTAATTTTTCAAAGTCAGGGATGGGGTGTATTGACCTCTTAAATGATGGCTCTGATCTAGAGTAACTAAATAAGCTTATAAGGTCGCAAAAAACTTTCTACTGAACAAGTGTATTAAACTCCATTGTGTATTTCAATCAGTTTGCTAGATTTGTTACTGTGAATTGTGTTTCAAATAAGTAACAGAATTACTTCTGTTTTTAATAGATAAGGAGAAAATAAAGTGCTTTAAACTTGGTATAATTCTAACAAAAGTTAAACTAACAATTTTAAATGGCAAGATCTCAATGAAAAGGAATGATTTTGTACAACAACCTCATGCACTTCCTTGGGAGAGGAGGATGCCACCTGAAGCGAAGAAAGCAGACAGCCACTGTAGTATTTGCTTGTTCCTTATAATGTAAAAGGAAGGATTTCTTATACAATCAAAAAATCAGAGGGCAGGCTGCGGTTTACAAGTGCATAGAGGGTCCCCTAAAGAGGGGGTACGATCGCACCGAGCAGAGATAAAAGAGAGCGCAATAAACTAAGCTTTTGCTGCAACACAATTTAGTTTTTTTTATTTTCATCAAGTATCATTCTTTTAAATTAAGTTCCTGTCTTTTCTGGCAAACAGAAAACACATAATCATCAAAATATATATACATTCGGTTCTTTTTCAATCACTACACGCCCACTACAGCAGTTATAGTACGAGTTTGGCAGCTTCTAAAGACCAATGTTCATTTTACTGTATACAGAAGTGTTTTATAACCGGCTTAAGTTGTGTATGTATAGCGTGTGGAGGAGGGGGGGGGGTGGAAATATTTCTCCTCGGGCGCTGACATCTCTTGGGACTGCACTGACTGCATAAATATAGGAATTAAGTACAAAAATGAGGTTCAGTTGGAGGAGAGGGGGATCAATCTCTAATTTTCATCACTGTTAAGCTAATGGGAAATAGTATTTCTACCCTAGTATTAATACCTTTTCCTATTTCTAGAAACATAAAACGAGACATACTCAAAATCTATGCAATCTTTACGACATTTTAGCATTAAAAACTAAATGTTAGTCTTATTGATATTCAACATTAAAAAAAATTACTCCTGCTAGTGTTAAAGCAGAATTTTTGAAATGTTCCAAAACACCAATGAACAAACCAAATCAAAAATCCTCTTATGTACATGCTCTATTTTAAAACCTCTTTCATATAAAGTTCGGCGCAAATCTGCCTTTTACTTCAGATTTTACGTATGGCTTAAATTTGACCATAAGAGCTAATAAGTCTCTTTTGAGTTTAACTTGAACCAAAAATTGTTCAAATGAAATAGTTATGAGTCTAGACTGAGATTTTTTGAACAAAGAATGATTTGATCAAAAAACCTTACTATTTCTTTGTGTGTGTGTGTGTGGGGGGGGGGGGGGGGGGGGGGAGCAAAAACAGAATGACCAACACAGTTCGGTATTTTCACATATCCTACTTCAAAAAAATTCCTACATTATTTACTTCGTTTTCCACTTGTTTTGAGGACATTTTCTCAATACATTAAGCAGTGACATCGCCTCGGGTTTCACCAGTTTCAGGGGTGAGACACGAAATAGATTTTTGAGTTCATGAAAAATATAAATACTTCAATTCTGAAAATGTTCCCAAATATTTCAAGTTACAATTACTCTATCCATTCCAATAGCATCACCAATGAGTAGGGGGTTTGCAGGGTGACACTAAAATTAATTTAAGAGTTTATAAACAATTCAGATATATATATATATATATCATATTTAATCTATCAAATACATTAATCTTACTAGGGGACATTGGAGTCAGCTGACACCCTTTTGAGCCAGAGGTGACATCCAAAATGCATTTCAGAGTTACTGGAACAAATAAATACTGAAGTTCTGAGAAATTTGAAATTATATTTCATCTCTTAAACGCAGTAGCATCAATAAGGGGGAAAGCGTTAGCGCCAGATTTTAATTCTACTGTGTGAATTTGTTGTGTGTTTATATTTTGCAAGTTTTTAATTGAGCATAATAGAATGAATGCAATATCAGCTGTTAAATTATTTGATGGCATCAAATAATCCAGCTCCTGTATTGTTTTAATCTGACATTTAAACTTCTTTACAATTTTTTGCGATTTGTTTCGTATGAAATTAAGTAAAGTAATCCCCCAAACTCAAGAATAAAAGAAAAATTAGATAGAATGTTGAATTGAAAGGAAAGAAATATTGGTTAATATTTCTATGTCAAAAAGAGATTAAATATAAGGTTATACAAAATGTTTCTAATACCTAATAGGTAATAAATGAATTTTTTCACGAATAATAACTAATGGTGATTAAGTGAGAAATTTTCAATGCTATGGAATCGGTACTACTAAAATAAACCAATTTTTAAGTAACTATGATGCTAGTTTTTTAACCCAGTGATTAATGAATGTTAGTTCTAATGCTAAAAGAAAAACTCGATATCCAGAAGATAAAAACTGGAAATTTGAAGTAAAATTTTCTCGAAATTTTTTTAAAAATTTAATTCTAGGAATGGCGCTATGCTTACTTAAATAAGTAGTTATTACAAATTCCAATCGCTTCTAATACAAAAAATTTACCTGCGATTCTGAACTATATGGGTCCACGAGTCTCAGGAAATTTTAAAAAAATGGCCCGCAGACCAAAACGTTTCGAGACCCCTGATGTAGAGTGTAAACTTAGGGAGGGGGAGAGGTTGTGTAATAACACTGACGGGGGATCTACCCTTGGCTAAGAAGGATATCTTTTCAACGCAGTGGAGTCACGATAACTCAAAGCCTTAAAACTCGAACATATCTTCATCTTGAAGTTTTCATTTAGTTCAACACTCTTTAGAAAAAGGTAGGAACTTCTTATAACTTGAATTACCATTAGCTTGAAGCTTTTAGCTGGTGCCTTGGGACTTCGAATTATTGAGACTGTACTGTACTGGATAATCCATTGGTAGGAGTTTATATATAGGTATTTTAGAAATTTGACTCCTGTTGTACCATGAAACTGATTTTGTACAATTTTAACAGCATTTTAAGAAAACTTTAAAAAAAATTCATGCTATAGACATTCAATTCCTCATTATTTTGATTACTTTACTTTTAAACAATGTTTTCCATTTGTATTTATATATTATAACTGACCAGACTTCAAAATCAACTTGGAAAATGACCCAGGATGTTGAGATTGATTCTACTAAACTACACAATTACAAACATAACTTTGGGAATTTTTTTATTACTTATACTTTTTAACATAATGATCTTTTAAAAATAATTTAATAAGCAAATAAGGAGACATTCAGCTGCTCTGAGATTTCTCTCACAGTTAATTAACCATGTCAACATGGCTCTGAAGAACTGTTGCTTACATAGGTTTGAAGCAAATGCATTCAATGCTAATATAACCGCATTAAAAGAAATATCACATAATGTATTTAATTATAATTTCAAATAAAATAATAGAACCTAGAAAACAAAACAGTCTTCATGCAGCCAGAACATTTTCTCAAGAGCTTGGAAGTCATTTTCAACATTTGGCTTCACATTAAATATAAAGCTTAAGGGTTAAGAAAATGGCAACCAATTCAGGAAAAAAAGCTCTCCATATATATTAGCATTAAATGCATAAGCATAACATATCTTAAGAGAAACAAGTTATTTAAATGAAAAGGAATATGTACATTGAAGTGGCTATCCTTCAGCAAAAATTTTAACTTAAAGACAATTCTACAACATGGCAGTAAAAAAGCATATAATTTTATTACTCTGAATATTCGTTATAACTTTGAATACTTTAGGGTGTACTTGAAACGTTGTATTGCCTTTTGTACTATTATTGAGCTTTAAAAATATATGAAAAAGAAAGAGAAAATACCATTATCATCCAGATTTAAATGCTGTTTAAAGTTCTATCTTTAAAAACATTGTTTCGGAAATTAAATGGTATTTTCTGTCACGCTTTATCCTTAGACATTTAACAGTTTCATAAACACACAAATACAAACCATTTTGACAAAACATGACTAAACCAACAGACATTCATCACATTATAAATGCAACAGGTTGATAAGTTTTCTAACAATATGAAAGTATATAACGTGGTCTAGTTGTGAAACAGTAAATTACGCACACAGGCGGTTAAATATTTTTCTTTTTTTTTGTTCCACTTAACATGAAAGATAAATAACAATATATAAAATAATTATTTCCATATAAACTGCAGTAAATACCAAAAAAATATAAATTGTTCCATTCTACTGGATTTGTGAAAAATACTTGTCCAAAAAATTTCGTAACTCATACACAGTTGGTAAATTCAAATTTCAAATAATAAGTAGAACAACTAGAAATAGTACTATAATAAGTGATGTTGATTTTTCAAACATGTGTCACACTCAATATGAACAAAAAAGTTTGAAGATGCTATAGAAAAGCTTGTCTTTGAAAATGTAACTAAATTTTTTTCAAAAATACAACTGTAACTATGAAGAAGATTTAAATAACAGAAGAAATGGTAAAAAATAATTGAAAACATTACATAAACTATATGACATAAAATTGTGCATTGAGCATATTTTTTTAATGACTGACTAAAATGATAAATGATGAAACTAAAGGTAACCACTTCAATATACCAACAACGTATTTTTTTTTCTTCCAAAGAGTTTCAAGGACTTTTTATAAATAAAAAACAATTTTGAATTTTCACTAGCGTAATTGTAACTTAAGTGAAAATCTCATTTTTTAACTATAAATAATGTATTCTATTGTAGATGAGGCCTAGGCTGCGTTGGTTGTGATTGACAGGGCTGTGCTTGGGCTTGATCTTTAAAATACTTTTCAACCTGAAAAATAAACAAAAATACAAACATAAAATCAGCTTTAAATCAAAACAACTAAGTTTTCTCCTGAATAAATAAACACTACTAAGTTACTTTATTTCAATAAATATCATATATATTCACATATAAGTTTAGAAATTTAGTGCAAAAAATAAGGACAAAAGTTGAGGGGGCCGACTTATAAAGAGGTAAAACAATCCAAAAATGCCCCCATAACAAATAAATGTATAATATTTAGGTGAAAAGAAAATAATTATTTCATTACATATAAAAAAGTAATTATTATACTTATTTATATAAAAGTAAATAAACCTTCGGGTGGGGGGGGGGGGGAATCAAACCCTGTTTTAAGGCACCTCTCCATAGCATATAATCAGAAAAGTAACCAAGTATGATAATGAAAATGCAAAGAGCACTTATAAGGTTTCCCACTCTCAAAAAGATTAAAGGACCATATCAAATTACAGTAAAAGCTTGACTATTTGGAACGTTTGGGAATAGCGAATTCCGGATACAAATTTTCTGGATAGTTGAACCTGAGTAAATGGCGCTTCATTTTTTCACCTTAGCTAATGTAAAGATGTTTTAGTATAGTGTCTTATCCGGAATCTTAAAAACTTGGAACGATTTGTCTTATTTTCTCTTTGATTTCTTAAAAGTGGCAATTTTTTACTGATTTTTGAAAAAGTACAAAATTATCTGAAAATTTCAATTCCTACGTAAATAAAGCAAATACCATATATACTCGTACATAAGTGAATAAATTTAGTCCAAAAATTTAAAAGAATTTCCCCGAACAATTCTTCGGAAAAAAAACTCAAAAACATGCACAATTTCTTGATTTTTGTCCAACTCTTTTAAACAAATACAGTAACCCCTCGTTATATCGCGCTTTTCGGGGGACAAGAAAAAAGCGTGATATATCCGAAAACGCGATATAACCGAGGTCATTAAAAATAGTTTTCTATCCAGCATGCAAGTAAATTATACGTGCACATACATAAAAATTCATTTATTCGAACATTAGCTTTTTTTTTTCAATCAAGCCTAACAAAAAAATATAACTTTTACAGATTACTACTACACATTACTAACAGATGTTTTTCACTCATTGTATCAATACAAAAGAAAGTGTTCAGTAGTTTCCAAACTGTCTCTGCAGTATGCAAGTTTGGGTGACAGGAATTTGCTGCTTCTTTTCAGTGAATTCAGAAGAATAGAAGAACTTTCGTTTTGTTCATTGATGACAAAAATAAATGAGAAAGAGACCTTTTCTGAGCACCTTACATATTTTCTCAAAAATGGTTTCGAACTAAAATTTTTTTTTTTTGGGGGGGGGGGGAGACCAAAGAAAAGAGCGATATATCCGAATGAGCGATATAACGAGGGGCTACTGTACTAAAGAAGTAAATACTCACACATTCTGCAGTAATTTTGTAAGGTCTGACTGTGAAATAAAGACAAAATAGTTACAGTAAAAGACCACTGATGCAAAAATTGCAGGTATTGCTGCACTACCGAATTTTCGAACAGTGCTCATTAATGCTCATTTCTTTTTAAAAAGAATGTAATATGGTTACAGCGCAAAATTAAAAGATTTTAACAGGGCTTGGAGTCGATTTTTTCGAAATTTATGGGGAATTTTTGGAACATTTTAGGGGCAAACGATTTTATTAGAGTACAAATAGGTACCTGATAGTAGTTTATTACCTAGTACTCGACAAACCAAACTGAAAATACATATAGAGAAATTATAAATTTGAAGTACTTCCACAAAAAAAACGTCAAAACAAAAGAGAAATACTAACGTGTTATTCAATTTATATAACAAATTTATAAGACAGAAGTCCCTTTAATTTGCTGTCATGTTTTCAAAATTTTCTTTTTCAAAGATAGGCAAGTCTGAGTTTTTCCAATTGGCCAGCTTCTACAGATAATAACTCTGGGCAACAGTTATTTCCATAATGTTTTAACTATAGCAACTTTTATTAAATCCTATTTCATTTTACCTAGATTTTATCCTCATACTCAAACTCATTAATATTTTTGTTATTTCAACAAATCTAGATTATTTTCTTTGTCAAATTAATTCCTTTTAAAGTTTTTTTTGTCATTTTTCTTTTTATTTATTAATACACAATGGTCGGATACATGAGCTTTTACTGTATCTTCATTTTCCTTCCAGTTTTAAGCAGATAAACAGATCACTTTGTCGTTTTTCTGATGTCAACTTGCACATCTTTATTCATTGGCCAATTAGACATTACATCACAGCTTCTGTTGTTCTGTTTACTTAAGAAATGACTTTTTAGACTAATTCTTCTATACGGAAGAATGGTGAAGTCAAGACCTACCAGGGTGGAGTAGGTTTCCTCTTCTTTCCTCCAGTAAAGAAAAGCTCTTCCAGCAAAACTGAGATGCCATTAACACTTATGCAGCTGTGCTCCAGTAAGATACTTTTGAAACCATGTGTTAAGTAACTTCAAATAAATAACATATCCTTCCTCAGCCTTTGACCAGCAAAGTACCTTTTAGCAGGTATGTTACTGCCAGTTGCAAAATATTGACAAAGAGGTCTGAGTCTTCTTTTGCTTGGGTAACATGAAGTGGATGTAAATTAAATCAAATTTGGAAAGCCAATATTCTTTACATAAGGATGGTCTGTCTTCCCAACAAGAGGGTTACGGCAATTTTTTTGAAAGACAGACAAACTACACATGGCATTAGGAAACTCATAGACATGAGAGTAAAAATAAAAAAAAAATCTTACATAAATATACCAAAGAAATATTGTACTCTTCTCACAAAATTATCTATCTCACATGCACGTTACAGAATAAACTGATCTTATTCTGAAAAGTGCAACCAACTCTTTTTACTCCAATGATTTTTGTGCAGCAGTTAGACAAAAAAAAGATAAATACATAAATAAAAAAATAAAATTTAAAAAATAAATAAATAAAAGGTGATTAAAAACTTACAATTCTACGAACATGATTTACAGCATCACCATCTCCTTTACCAATAGGTTTGCAATTTTCTGGGCGATAAGGTGGAGTAATAGTCACTTGATTCATAACAACTATATTTTTTCCTTGCCATGTCACTTCAGATATTCTGTTAAAAAATCACAGTAATCAAGATATTAATAAAAATTGCAGACAAACTGAAACTAATCAATAGTGTCACACATACTATTATATTTTCTCTCATAAAAACTTTACAACTCATTGAAACTTTACAACTAATTGTTACCAAATCTTAGTTAGTTTAGCAGAAATAATCTAAAATTTACTAATAGCGTTTATTTCAGCATAATGAATCTCTAGTAAACAGAAGTTACTAGGTAAATTTTCCAAAATTAACTTTTCTATCCCAATTTTTGTAATTAACCAAGCTGTTAATTTCTTTTGAAATTTAGTTCTTTAGAAAAAGAAAAATATCACTACCATACTTCATCAATAATCTCAGTAACAGAATTTTTTTCGTAGTTTGCAACACAGATTATAAGACTTAAAAAGTCTCTAAAGTAAACCAGAATTACATTTGTCATAAAACTCATTAAAAAGTGAAAAATAACACTTAAAATTGAAATTCTAAACTAAAAAATTGAAAGTAAAATCTGCGATAAGGGGTAATACAAGCATATATCATTTGAAAATTCAAATAAACCCTTCTAAACTGAGATCACACCAGCGTGATCAAGGGCTTCAAGAGACCGAAAGACTAATCATGTAGGCGATAATGCTGGTTGTGGAGGGAGAATCGAGCTATCATGCCGTGACCATCGTGCTGAACGGGTTAAACCTGCTACAACTTATCGCTTTTGTGTTATGTGAAATACATACTCAGACATGCATGCACATAGATACGAACAAGATAAAACTAATCAAAATCGATTCACGAACAGAGAATTACGATCAAGAAGCAGAATTGTAGCCTACAAATTTCCATACATAAATACAAACAGAAGCATTAACGAAAATGAAATTAATGTTGAAATTTGATTGATAATATTTTTGTGAAGACAATATTTCCTTTCCATTGTAAAAAGAATCTATAAGTACATGTCTTTATTTTATAGGAATAAATACAATTTTAATCAGGAAAAATTTCCTTATAGATCTGAGTTTTCAGTATTTTGAGGTTGTGTGAGTCCAATTACCTCAAGATTCTACTGTTCATTAATACTCAAACATAGAACAATTATTTGGCTAAAATTATGTAAAATAGAAAAAGAAAAGTAAATGAATACAGAGCAGCTTTGATGTATTTAAAATTTCAATGAGCTTAAATATAGTTTATTGATAACTTAACAAATTTAACAACCTGACATTCTTCCAGGATTAACTTACGTTTTTGTGATTGCCAGGAAAAGTTTTACTCCTTCGCTACTCACACCAGAAGAAAGAGCACTGACTAATCGCTGGCGTTCTTTAACATGTTGCTTGGCTCTTCCAGACAACTAAAGAAAAGTGAGCAATGTTGCATTTAAATTAACAATCTGATCAATTTTAATTTGCAATGTCA
Organism: Uloborus plumipes; assembly: GCA_038373865.1. Classification (NCBI taxonomy): domain Eukaryota; kingdom Metazoa; phylum Arthropoda; class Arachnida; order Araneae; family Uloboridae; genus Uloborus; species Uloborus plumipes. The sequence goes on along the minus strand of JAXGGA010001779.1, from coordinate 75,530 downwards.
TATTTTTCCACTTATTGGTACTCAAGCATACAAGATTTTAAGCATCATAACATTTTTTGTGAATGGGTGGAGTCAGTAACGTAGGCAGGATTTCTTTTCAGGAGGTCAAATAAAATTTGTATGCACTCTAATTCGTGTTTCTTAAATATACGAAAAGAAAAGAATGGACATTATTATTTTTGAATCTTTAACCCATTAATGCCTGACTTTTATTTCCAAAGATATTTTGTATACTGGTTGCAAACAGTGTTTAATGGACAGGAAAAATAATAAAAAAAATATTATGTAAAAAATAATGTTTTTGTTAAGGAAAGAACAATCGTCCCTTAAAAGTTACGATAGACCCCAGAGGGTACATACTTATTTTACTAAAACTTTTTCATGCTTACAATATAATATTAAAAAAAACATTTTATAAGAAGAAATAAAATCAGTAATGAATATAAACTGGGAAGCTGGGAATAACTTTGAAAACTTGGCTTTTTTTTCTTGAGATTGTGAACAATGTCATTTTTGATAAAGATCATATTAAAACTGCTACAGAACACACTTTACAATGGTTATGTGCCGCAATCTGTTAATAACGAATTGAAACAATACCAAGGTACTAATTGAACACTATTATTTGGTTGAAATGTTCAATTTGGGGAATTTCAGACCCTTTTTTGGACCGTCCCTAAAAAGGGACGCTACTCTATGGAACCAATACATGGAAGTTAACCAGACAGCAAGAAAAAGAACTTGATGCCTTCCAAACCAAGAACCTGAGAAGAATCCTAAACATTTACTGGCCAAATAAAATTTCTAATTCAGATCTATACAGACGCACTAATTGCAAGCCCATAACCACACAGGTAAAAAAGCAACGATGGACTTGGATAGGACATGTTCTCAGAATGAAAGCAATAGACCCAACAAGAACTGCTCTCACAAAGGACCCCTGATGGCAAAAGGAAGCGAGGCCAGCCAAAACTTACCTGGCGCCAGATGGCCATTCAAGAACGAAATGCCTTTGGCTGGCCAAGCTGGGGGCGAGCTAGGGAAGCGGCACTGAACCGTACAGGTTGGAAAGCCACGCTAGCGGCCTCATGCGCCACTAGGCGTTAAGAGACTAAAGAAGAAGAAAAACTCATTTTAGGGGAAGGGTTCAAATCTCATCGATTCTCCCGACAGCAATTGTAAATTTTGCTTACTCATAAATTAACTTGACTTTACTTATGATACGTTCAACTTGTAAAGTAGATAAACTTAGGTGAGATCCCCCCCCCCCCCAGATTTATATGCATGTGCCCTTACCTTAACCCATTTACGCCCAAGTTTTTTTAAACAATTTTTTTCCATTTTTATCTGCTTAAAACTCTTACTTGGAATGGTTTATATACATTTTAAGCTTAAAATAGTTCGCCGTTGCCATATTTATTAAGTTATTTAATGTCGTGTTTATAAGATATTTTGCAGATATGTGAGCAAAATACGACCTTACTTGACTTTACTTTTGCAAAGTAACATTACAGAAGGCATCTGTAATCAATTTTAAGCAAATCACTTTAAAATAGTTAATTTTATGAAAAATAAGTTTGCAAAAAAAAAAAAAAAAAAATTACTTTCTGTGTCTACCCATGCTGGATCGTTGCTTGACTGATTTGTCTGAAAACAGCTGTCAATAAATAAACTCTGATGTCCAAATAGTGGCTCTAACTGGTTTTCTCAAGAAGAAGGACTATTTAACTTGTAAAAAACAGCTTTAGTAAAAGGATATATATACCTATTACAGGTTTTTGTATGCAGTAACTAACAAGCGTCCCGTTTTTAGGCTACTGGGCATAAATGGTTTAAAGTTCATTTTTTTCAATTACAATCAATCTTGTACAATATGATAAAGATATTGTTCAGTAACATTTGATTATTAATTTTATTTTGAGTTAATAAACTAAAATTTAGAACATTAGTGTAGTTTTAGCGGTTGAAAAATATTCAGGGATAAAATCTGTGCCAGATTGCAGGGGCCTGTCCAGGATTCCCCCCCCCCCCCCCCCCCCCGATGTATCAATTTCTTTCTCCATTCCAGATTAAAGTAAATTCTCTTTATGACACAAGCCATTCTTGATAAACACGGATTTTTAAAATCGTTTAAAAATTTTGAGTTTAATAAAAAATAACAATTAATTTCATTTATTTAACTTTTAAATAAGCGTACTAAACATCCAAAATGAAAAGAAAAAAAAACGATTCCTGTAGCTGATGCAAAGAGAATGAATAATTTGTGAAAGCTCTGTTTTGCTTGATCAGCATTTTGTGAAGGGTCCGTTTTGCTTGATCGGATTTTTATGAAGGGTGCGTTTTGCGTGATCGAATTTTTGTGAATTGTCCGTTTTGCTTCATCGGATTTTTGTAAAGGTCCGTTAACGGATCCGAATTTCCTCTGGCCAGACCCCTGGAGTGTCTTATTCAGAATTGGCATAATTAGGTTAAGAATAATGCAGAAAAAATTATTACACAAGAAGTCTGAACTTTTGGGAACAAAGTACATTTGGTTGTTAATAGGTTTTAATAATTTTGTGAGTTCAAGCTCATTAGCTTTTGTGTAACATGCATGTGAAATAGTGACAAAATGCCTGTTTGAAAAAAAGATTGTTTTCAATACGCTGCAACACAGGTTTGTCACTTTCCATCATCTTTTCGTTCGTACCATTACAAAGAAGATTTTTTCCCATCAGAATATATTTTGTTTTTGGTGGTGTTATTTTCGATAAGAATTTAAAAATAAACTTGAAAAACTCTTTCTTTCACGAGAAAAACTCTTTCTACAAGGTATAACCGATGGTGATCTCCATGGAAACGAGTTTATAGTGGCTTAGAACTGTTATTAATTGGAATTAGTTTTTTTTTTTGTAAAGATGTGAAGAGTGCAAATCATGTATTATAGAAACAGAAAAAATATCTTGTTCTTAAGTGCACGCTGTGTCACTTAAAACTTAGTTGGAAAAGTAGGATGCACCAGGGCAACTGGAACAAACCTAGGACAGTCTTAAAATGGTTACCTAAGGCGCTGCAGCTGTGAAACATTGAAAAAAAGTATTTTGACAGAAGAACTATGAAGTATGAATCTTTAAATTTTTTTTGTTAAAAATTTATGACAACCTAAATTCCAGGAAAAAAATTGCCTGATGCATTTTTTTGTAAGTTTACATTCATGATAAATAAAATCTAATAATCTTACCCTCACAAAAAATACTAGAGTCTATTAACAACAAAAAGTACTCTAAGATCCTAAAATTTTAGGCTTCCAGTGTGATAAAAATTTCTGCAACTTTAGCCTAAACATTGCAACTTGTTTCACGAATCTAATTCACCATTTCGGATCCATTTTTAAATGGATCCTAGATCCTCCAAATTTTGTATCTCGAAAAGTAAAATTTGCACAGGTTAGTTTTATAGGTGTGTCTAGACTTCTGTGAAATTAAATCCAAATTGGAGATGTTTGGGTGGGGACGATTTGAAAAATTGCTCCAGATGACTTCGAATGACTCAACTAGACATAAATTAACGAAATAGTCAAAAGATTAATTGAAAGTGATTTTATAATTCAGCACTACAAATTAAATTATAGGCCCTTCTTCTCTCAGTACATAGCTGCTTGCAAGGAGACAGGAGAGTTAACAACAATAATTTAATCTGTAAAGAAGTAAACAATCAAATTAAGTTAACATGAGATAAATGAAAAAAAAAATATATACCTTTTCAATGTTCAGAGGCATAAGAGATTGAGTTCCATTGGAAGGGGTAGTAACTTCTTTTTTGATGACAACATCTTCAACAAAATCCAAATTGATCATTCGCATATCATGAACATTAGTTTTCCCAGATTTGCTAGGACATTCTGTGACAACTGTTAAGGTTAACATAAACAATAGTAGTTACAAACAAAAATTATTTTGAAACTTCATCAAAACTTTTTTTTCTGAAGTTATTACAATTATGAGCTATGACTGATATGAAGAAAGGACACTTCAAGCAACAACTTCTAAGAGAACACCTTTCATCCATTACACAGTTTGAATAAATTGAAATAAGATCACAAAATAAGCACAAAAATAAGAGTTACCTATAAATACAATAGCCAAGGGTTAATACAGTTGGAATATTTAATGGTTAAATTAACTGATATGATTGCAAAAATTTTTACAGAAGAGAACCTAATGAAAAATATAGTGAATTTGAGTAACTAGCGAGATTTCTTGCAGAATTTTTACAATATTAAACCATATAATTAGAGGGAACAAGACCCCCCCCCTCCTTTCCAACTACTGCACTGCAGAACACAAGGGAAGAAAGATAAGGCTTGTTGGACTTAATAATTTTAATACTATTAATAATTTTATTTTAATTTATAACAAAAAAAAAAAAAAAAAAAGAACTTACTGTCCAACAAATCCTATAAGAAAAGCATATGGCAGTTTAGGTAATGGTATGTTAGTCAATCAGTAAAGTATTTCAAATGAAAGGGGGTGGCGTGGTACAATCTCAAATTAAAAAAAAAAACTCAACAATGCTCCCCTCGCCTTTTAATTTTGCTTTTCATGCTAAACAGAAAAGAACATAAGTCAGTCACCATGTAAAATAATTTTTATCCTTAAAATTGTTATAGAAGTTGTTTTTATAATGTCTACCAATATACCCTATGTTTGGGACATGTTGGTCTACCTCACAAAGATGTTAAAAAAATTTCAGTTAATAAATTGAATGTTTTCAAAAAAAAAAAAACCTGGGATGATGATTAATATTCAATAAAACTCATGGCAGAAAATCAAATTGCTCTTTTAATTTCTTAATGAAATAAAAAATGATAAGTAGAAAAGTGGACCAAAATGTCCTGCTTTCCACTATAATTGAATTTAAACACAAGAGAAAATATTCTAGATAGTAATACAAATAATCTAGATTTAAAAAGATTATTAACGAAGTGTATCCTGCTCCCAGTCAGAACCAGAGGCACCATGAGGAATGTTATGGAGGTCAACCATCTCGAGAACCCTTGTTTATAACACACTCTTAATCCTCACATGTAGGTTTATATACATTTGTACGTTGTTTGCCATCTCTCCCCCCCCCCCCCACACCAAAGGAAAAATACAACTGTGCTTATGATCAGTATGAATCATTGTACTTGCAACTATTCAAGCCAGGCCCAAATGTTAAAAATGAGTCGATCACTTAGTGCAATCACTTGAAACTACCTAATCATTGAATAATTCAAATCAACCTCAGCTTGCAACTGCAAAGTTAGGTGTAATATATAAACATCTAGCATAAAAATATAGAAAATTTTTAGAAGCTTAGCATTTATTTTTGTAAAACGTTATCCCTTTAAATGACAATCCCAGTCTAAATTTTGTATCAAGAAATAGAAGGGTACCTATACATGCACTGCATCTGAGTTTAATCCCTTTTTCTTAGTTGCATTCAATATTTAACTTGTTCATGAAATGAATCGCAACTACTGAAGACATATACAATGCATGTTAAGTTCAGTAGTAAATACTGAAACCACTATCAGCATTGTTTCAAAAGAGTAATAACTACATTAGTTTGTTACACGACTACGTTTAAAGTATTTTAGTACAGAAAATAACGGGATGAAAGTACATATTTTGTCTGTCAAAACTTCAGTGATATGATGATGAATCTTTCGCTTTAATTAAATGTTTTCTGAAACGAAGGTGAAAACAAGACACGATAGTACAGAATCATAGAATATGAAAAAAAGAGAAAGTAGGTTATAGAAAAAGCAAATGGTACCTTGTGGAAGTTTATGACACAAATTTTTTGTTCCATACAGTAATAAATTACGAACAAAAAATCGTATACAGCAGAGTGAGCGGCATGATCTTGATGCAAGAGAAATGCTAAGAAACAACTTAAATATTTCAACTAAGCACAAAAAGGATACTCAAGAATAATATTTTTGTTTGGTAGTCAAATGCAATTACTTCGCCCTCAAAATCGTCACCAAAGCATGTTTTACAGCTCACTATAGTTCCAACACTAAATAAATTGAATTCTTCAGCATCTTCAGCCATAGTACATTTCATTTTTGCAAAGGACCGCAGTTTTGTCAACAAACATCTATGAAACCTAAAGATCAACAAATGAAGAAAAGCATAGACACTTGGTTGTATAAAACAGGAAAAAGAAAATTAAAGATTAAATTTTTAATTAAATAAAATCTTAAAATATTAGTTTTTTTCTTTAAAAAAAAAAGATAATTTCTGCGAAGCTACACTTGGTCAATAGTTTATTTAACAAAAAATGGCAACACTTAATTTTCTGTCAAAAATCTCATTTTTTTCATTAAAAAATTGGTTGAACAGCGATAATAATTCCAAGTTATATTCCCAGTACATGAAAATAGGTAATTATAGCTTTATGAAATTTATGACACTAAAACTTGCTGAGTTGATAGAGGACGGCTTGTTTACCGTGCAAGTATGGTAAAGAAAAGACCAGGGGAAAAGACTCAGGTCAAAATTTAAAGACGTGATTTAATAACGCATCTTTATCCTATCACTTTTTAAAATTTTATTTTACTGTTTAGTATAAGTAAGGGGGTGAGCAAAGTAAAGTTCGTGCGCACTTGCAGTATCCTCAAAAGTCATGCTTGAGCACTGGTCTTAGGGACAGGTTCCTTTAATTTGCCTGGTATTTTGAATAAGCCTTGTGTTTACTCTATCGGAAGGGACGTAGTGATGCATTGAGAGGCCTGAATCAGGCCTCAAAGCTCTTTTTATTTATTTATTTATTTATTTTGCCCGATTATGGCGAATCCAAAATGGCTACGGGCCAACAGCGCCTCCAGAGCAGAACCTTCAACATAATTGAAAAATCATTCAAATGTTCGATTTTAGGTAATAACTTTCAACACATTTCTGGGTAAGAGTTAAGAACCAACCTGTATAACAATTATTTGAGAACATCTAAAAAGTTTTTGAGCTTCATTTTTGAAAAATTTCTGAGGTAGAATCTCTGAACCCCAATCCCTACTTTAAAAAAATCAAGAGGAAAGTTACACGTTCTTTTCTGCCTTCATCAAAGCAACTGCATTTTTAGACTCGACGAATTTCATTATGGAACTCCCCATCTCCTCTACATAATAGAAAATCAGTTATAGTTTAGTTTTTAAGACTCTTAATAAGTTCAGTAGATTCAGGAAGAAAGGTCTACAAGCTCGCACCCTTGATGTCCCTGAATCTCCCCTCTGATTAAAAAAACACCAACGCAGTGGCCGAAAATAAAAGATTGAGGACCCGTCACAGAGCATTTTGAGAGCCCTTTTGCCTTTCACATAACTGTGTAAGCATTTAGCATTTACATTTTTGTCAGTGGCGTAGCTAGAACAAAATTAAGACTGGACGAATAAATTTTGCGAGGCCCCTAGCCACCTCCCGCTTTTGAGATTGATTCCAGTTCAAGTTATTCAACTATTCAGTGCAAAAATATTAAAAAAAAGAAAACCTTCTCGTATTTGTTGTCAATCATAAAAATTAAAATATTCTACATTAAAAAAAATATTTGAAATAAAGACACACAACATGAAATAATTACACATATAATTTGAGGTAGTTTGAACTACTTTGAAATCTCCATATATTATTTCTCTAAGCCGAATCCTATACCCGGTCGAAACTCGCTCATTTCTTTATCGAATTGCAAGAAAATTTATGATTTTGAAGTTTATCCCTCGGGCTATTGACGAAAATTAGACCCACCCTCTAAAAAGTGTCGGTTCGTTTTTTATTCGAACTTCAATTTTTGGGTACAAAATTGACTCTATCTAGCGAAATAATTGTCGTATCGTCTCCATTTTGATTTCATTCGAAAGATTATAAAAAATGCGTTCTTTAGAACGTTTCTCCGCTAGCGCCGCGTAACGAGAATCTCGAAAATCCACGTTTAAGCGACTTATAAGCGATTGAAGTTTGAAAAAGTTAAATTTTTTGCTCAACTGTTAAAATCGTTACATTGTTGTTCAAATCAATTTTAAATGCGACATTTCAAGCCAAGGCTTAGCTCGGTAAACCTTAATTGTAACTTTTATTGTTTCCAAATACTATGGTAGTTTTGCGATAACGTTAGTATTTAGTTTAGTAGTAGCCTTGGGTATTTGATTTTAATATAGGGTATCACTTTTGTAGTAGTTGTAAAAGTGAACGTGTCTTTGATCTTTTTGAAAAGTTGTCAGAACGACGGCAGTAGATGGCGATGTTGTGCAAATGAAGCCAATAAAAATTGTCGTATTAAATTTTAAGTTTAGAGTTTTTTTTTTTTTTTTTTTTTGCGGAATTCCGCACGGGTCACCTAGTGCTTGATATATTTAATTTTTTGTCACAATATTTTGATGAGTTATGAAATAAATTTATAACTTATAAAACTGCGAATAAGTACTTATTAATTCTAAACTTTATTGATATTACGCTATAAAAGATTGGCTGTACATTAAGTCTGGTTTGATGTTGCATCCATTGTACAACTTTTTTGGCACAGTTGATTTGTTTCAGGAAGAAACATAGACTTAAAACCAAGGAATTGAACTAATTGATCAAAAATTCATCTTTACACAATTAGCATCTTCAAATAACAGTGCCTGAATAAAAGGGGGGGAGGGGGGAACATTTTCAACCGTGAGTAAATGGTATGTGCTGGGCTTAGTTTATAAATTTTGGGACAGTAGCTCATCCAATTTGCAGAGTTTACTTTATTGGTACAATTTGAGGGAAAAATAATTGAGCCACAATTGCTTTTTTTTTTTTTACTATAACTTATAACTAGCTGTCGTGGCCGTCACGAAACTTTCTTCTATATATATCTTATGAATTCCAGTTACAAAGTAAAATCCGTACTCGCCCGAATAATTGGAAACAGCTCCAATTTCCCAATTATCGTAATAACCCTGCAAATGCAGAATCAATGAGCAAAATTGGAAATCATTACAAAAGCCTGGTTTAGATTAATTGCAAACATTTTATTTGTTAGTAAAAAGAAATTGGCAACAGATAAAAATTTCAAATCATTGAAAGTTTTCAGCTGTTTTGATAATTAAATAGCGTGAAAGCGATTTTTTAATGAATTAATTTTTCGCATTGTTGACTTAGCGCAAAAATCCCCCCACCCTCCCCCTGGGGCGATTGGCGCCAAAATTTAATCGATGCTTGCTTCCATATTGGGTTAGTGTTATTCCAAATTTCATTCAAATCGCAGCAATATTTCTCGAGATACAGTAGGTGCAATGACAAAATAAGCACTTTTGATTGCTCCACCCCCCCTTTGAGATATTGACACACAAATGGAATCAACACCTGTACTCAATAGGGTCTACCTATGGACTAATTTTCGTTTGATTTCTATAGGCGGACTTAGACCGCAAATTCTGGGGGTGCAACAGTAGCAGAAATCGGGGTGGGGGTGGGGGTGGGGGGTGATTCCCTGGACAACAAGCCAGTGGTGTAACCAGAAAACAGTTTTAAGCAGAGTTTGAAAAAACCCAGCCCGTCTCGGTTTTTAATCAAATTTCCGGGGAGTCATTTTAATATCATTCTCTATTCAAACATTGTATATACCAAACTACTGCTTGCTACGTAAAATTTTTAAAGAGTCGGGAGCCATGAAGAGAGGTCACTGTGACCCCCTAAAGAATTTTTTATTTGGAAAAAACAATGCTATATTGATTTTTTAAAATTAATATGATAAAATATTTTAAATTGATATTGAATTGAATTTATGGATTTAAATAGTTCCTGTTTAGTTTGATCCTCTAAATATTCAAATAAATAAACAAATAACTCAAATTCAGATGCACAGTTTTATTTCTAATACTTAATAAGTTTGCTCAGAAAGGAAGATGTCTTTTTCTGGACCACGTATTGATCAACACTAAATATCATAATAAACTCAATGTTATAACTAAACTGATCAGTACCAATTTCTAGACTTGATATTGATCAAAATATTTGTAATGTTTAGTTTGTTTCTGAAATAAATGTTTTCAATATGCAGTAAAGTGTGAAAAAAAAACCACTTCACCGACATAGTGTGTCATTTCAAGTGGGCCCACCCGAAAAATCTAGGTAAGTTTTTTTCGGGCTTGGCCCACGTTGGCGAATCCTGCTTTTAGTTTTTCTCCATTTTATAAGCAGGTTGGGGAGATTATCCCCAGGAAAATTTTTGATATTGTAATCTTGAAAATGCAGTTTTAGACTGCCTCTGATGCTGTGAGGGGAAAAAAAAGTTCACAAGAGCTTCCCCATAGAATTCTAGAAATTAGTCCTAAAAACGCGATTATAGGCGATATTTGTAGACGCTCATTTAAGAGATGGGGCTTATCTTAAGGATTGTCCCCGATCAATTTCTTGAAAAATTGAGCAAAATCGATCACCTTCCCCACAACTTTTCGAAATTGAAATTCCAAAAACGCAACTGTAGACAAACTTTGATGATGTGACGAGAGAGGCGTTCTGGTTCTCTCTCCAAGAAACATCTCGAAATACAAGTCCTAAAAAACGAAATTTTACAGCAATATTCAGTAATGTTAGGAGGAGATGTTTTAAGTCTCTCCCGCCTTAATTTTTTTCAAACATTAGTTTTTTCTTTTTCAGATTTCATACGGAAGTGTCAGCTCGTATAATTGAAAGAGAATGGTGTGCTATACCTCTCATCCAATTGTCGTTCTAAAAACATAATTTTTAGTGTCATAGACGTCTTGAATGATATTAGAAAAAGGGATATTGAAAAGCTTGTCCAAATTTTTTTTTGAAATTTACGTCCTAAAAACGCGACGTAGACCATATCCTGTAACAATAGGGATTCGGCACTTCTTAACATTGGAAACTATGGAAGAAACCTTAAATAATTTTTTAATGTTGTTAGAAGCGAGACGAAGTTGAGGGCGAAGAAAGGTACGAACTATATTTTTAGAAATTCAAGTCTTATGAACTTGATTGTAGGATTGTCCAGATGGATTTTTTGAAAACATAAAAAAACTCCCCCCCCCCCTATCTACCAGCTCTTCAATTTTTCATAGTTTAAGTTCCAAAAACGCAATGTTAGACAATTTTTTATGCGGTTATTGGAGGGGGTTATGGGGCTCTACCCTGAAAATTTTCGAAATTGAAGCTCTAAGAACAAAGTTCTTATGTGCAATATTCCATGGTATTAGAAGGAAGATTTAAGGCTACTGTTTTCAATCTTCCATGGGCGGCAAGAAGACTTGAAGTCTTTAGCATGTCAATTCTTAGGATTTCAAAGCCTGCTGTGCCAAAAGGTTCTCCCCTTTAGACTTTTCGGAACTGTAATTTAGAAAAGTAAAATTTCAACGATTTTTAATGAAGGATAAAGGTTGGTTGAGGTTGCCCTTATCCGAAAATTTTCCAAAATTGAAGCTTCTAAAACGAAATTGTAAGCAATTTTCGATCTTTTAAGGTGTTTGGTATTTGGAGGATTTTCAAATGAAATTTTGCTAAACTGAAGCCCAGGTGACGAAATTTGTGACGCTCCGTAATAATTTTGGCGGGGTAGAGGACTTCCGAGGACATTTTGAAGATTTTTTTTTTTTTAATTTCAGACGAAATAGAAAAAAAAAAAAAAAAAAAAAAAAAGAAAAGAAAATCAGGCAGAAATGAAATTAAAAACAAGAGGATAGGGCGAGAGGGGGGGGGGGGGTGGCACAATTAGCTGACTAACAATCTGAAGCTGTTGAAAAAATTTAAGTGTCGAGATTTTTTTCATTCTTTAAAAAAGAAAATTAAGATATTTTCTCAACATTGGGTATTTTGGTGCCTTTTCCCAAGACGCGTTCTTTCCTTCAATTCAATGATAAAGAATATTTTTAAAAAAATATTAACTCAGCATTCTGAAGAAAGGGTGGGAGGAAGGTAGCACGATCATTGTGGGCCCCCTCTGGTTGCGCCACTACAATAAGAAGTCCGGGGGCAGGCCCGTCATTTAGGGGGGGGGCAGGGGGGTCAATTGCCCCCCTGGCTTTGAGAAATCAATGTATTTACAAATAAGTGGGCGTGGTTTTTGATGTTTTCCGGTGAAATTGCATTGTGTTTGGACCCTTTGCCCCCCTGGAAAAACTTGAAATGACGTGCCTGCCGGGGGGGGGGGTACTTCTATGGAAAATTTTGAAAATTTACCTAAAAAATTCTGGTTTTCAGCTGATTTCAGGGCAGATTTTATTGATAAAGTTATTACAATAGTCACGTTTTTTTTTTAATTTCGCCATAGTAGTTTCAAAGTAGAAGAAATTGTAATGATGTACCAATAAATACCCAATTACGGAGTATATACACTCATTCTTTAATACAATACTGAATAATAATGTTCTTTTCCAACTGCATTTCTTGGCGAATTATACTTAATTTCAAAATTTTCAAAACCCAACCAAAAATGTTGGGGGTGCGGCGCACCCCCTGGCACCCCCGTAAGTCCGCCTATGTTGATTCCGCCTGTTACTTCCTGAGATATAGCAATCACCCCCGCGCAGAACAAGTGCGATTGCTCCACCCCCCTTCGAGATATTGACACGCAAATTGAATCAGCACCTGTACTCGGTAAGGTCTACCTATGGACTAATTTTCGTTTGATTCCGCCGGTTACTTTCTGAGATATTGCAATCACTCCCACGCAGAACACGTGCGATTGCTCCACCCCCCTTCGAGATATTGACACGCAAATTGAATCAGCACCTGTACTTATTAGGGTCTACCTATGGATCAATTTTTGTTTGATTCCGCTGGTTATTTCCTGAGATATAGCAATCTCCCACGCGCAGAACACGTGCGATTGCTCCACCTCCCTTGGAGGAATTCGCTAAACAAAGTCAGGGGCACCAGTTCACATGGTGGTACATATGTGCAAAAATTTTTGTTCGATTTCATGCTGTAGTTTTTGCTCTAGCGCGGCCACAAAAACTGGTCACACACATACAGACTCACACACAAACAGACACACAGACACACAGACAGACACACAGACAGACATTTTCCAAAAATGCTCGAAATGGACTCAGCGCACCTCAAAACGTGCAAATCCGTCAAAATTCGACATTCGAAAATTTTCACGAAACCATTACTTTCTTCTATATATTAGATATAGAAGAAAGTAATAAAAACGAACTCATTTTCACTACTGGGCGTGTGGTGGAGTAAAACAGCTTGAAAAGGAAACTTAGGCCCAAACAAATGAACCATCAGACTTGGTATTTGGAAAGATGAGGGCATTAAAAGTATAAAGAAAATTTTCTTCCAACAGATGTTCAAATATAGATTTCTAGATTAGAAAAAAATTCAAGAAGGAAGCTAAATACTATAACTTGCCTGCAGCTTTCAAATGCTAGTTCTAATCAGCTAATTTTGTGAACGAAGCATTTTAAGCTAAATATAACCAAAACAATAGCTCTTTAATTGATTCTTAACAACATCATATTTTCATTTAATGGTTTTATGAGAAAATGCAAGTCTGCTTCTTGAATTTCAGTGCGAAAGTTTTGGTGTTAAGTCACTGCTTTACTTACAATGTGGAAAGTCGAAAATCATATTTCTTTGATTGGAAAAGTAAGAAAATTTATTTGTCTGGGACAACTGCCACACAGGAAGAAAATATAGTCTAAAATTTTTTAAAAAGCATGAGTTATGAAGGATTTAGTTCCAAAAAGGCATGAGTTTAAAGGGCCCTTCAGAAAAAAAAACCTTAAATGAAGGAGTTTTGACAGAGCGTACGAACCCTGACACTTCTAAAATTATTATTTTAGTAACGCAGCAAACATGGAGAAGGTCAATTACATTATTGACAATCCTACAAGGACTCTTTTGACCAAAACACTCTTCCAGGTAGTAATTCTGGTTGTGGGTAATATAAAAGGAAGCATTCTTTTTGACAATTTTCGTCATGATATTGGAAACATTCAGGTGTCAAACATTGAAATTTTTGACGGAGAGTTTGTATCCTCCGCCCCCTCCCCCTATCGCCACACCAGACGTGGGAATTCCAATAAAATCAAATAAATCAAAATAACTGTAAATGCATTCCGGCTATGATTATCGTGTTGATTCCAGAAAACTTCTTGTTTAAAAGAGAAAATTCCAGTAAGTTGCCCCCCCCCCCCCCGAAGCTACGCTTATTTTTTTGGGTTTCCATCTAGTCAATTTTACAATTTCAGCAATTGGTCAAATTAATTTTAACTATTTGGGGAGCAAATAAAAAGCAGGACACCTAATCAGTAATGAGGCTCTGTATACCAGGCCTCTGGAGCCTTTTTTAAAATCAGGCCCTGAGTCAGGGACGTCATTTCAAGTTTTTTCAAGGGGGGGGGGGGCAAAAGGTAAAAACACAATACAATTTCACCAGAAAACAACATAAACCACGCCCACTTATATGTAAATACATTGATTTCTCAAAGTCGGGGGAGGGCAATTGACCCTCCTGCCCCCCCCCCCCCCCAAATGACGGGCCTGCCCTGAGTGTACAAAAAAAATGCTTCATTTATTACAGTTGGTTATTTTCTAAAACCAATATATCCGTGTTCTCGATTTTAGTCTTTTTTGGGGGCTCTATTTCCCTATGACACCGCCTTCAAAAAAAAAAAAAAAAAATAGTGACACATAGTTTCCCTGGCCGGGTTAGGGGGCCCCAGATGTTCTTCAATTGAATACAGAGAAAGATTCAGTCAAAACTGTGGACAGTGAATAAGAGAGCGCGCCAAAAGTTCGATAAAACGAAGCAAGGCATCTTCGTTTTTAATTTTTGACGAGAAAAAATAGTGTTTTCAACTGTATAATCCGGGATTACTTTAAAATTTTGTCTCGGAATAAAGTTCGAATGGAGAAAAATTCCGGGCAAAGTGGAGATGCGAGGCCCCAGAAGGCGTGAGGCCCTGGGCGGTCGCCCGATTCGCCCACCCCTTGCTACGCCTCTGATTTTTGTCGTACTTTGGGCTCCTCTCGCCATTGTTACAGGACAAATACAGTTTCATAGCAGCGCCTTTACACGTCAGGAGAGGAGTCGAAACTTTTCTTATAAGCACCAGCTTTTTTTTTTGGAATAACAAGAAGTCATATGGTGCTAAATCCGGGGAGCCAAATGTGGAAAAATAGGAATACTTTCGCCCGAATCAGTTTGAATCATATTGTCTTTAAATCTATTCCTATTCATCTGAGTCGAAACTATAGTTCGAATCCAATTAATTAGTACAAAATCCCCCTATGCGCTCTACAAACATGCACTCGATCGATAAGCAGTTTTCATTTGAGCGGCTTCGGCTGCTGATGAAAAAGTCGAAATCTCTGAACGTGTTCAAATTTTACGCTGTCTGTTTCAACCATGGTTGACTTTTGTCGGCAGAAATTGATTTTTTCCTTGCCAGTGGCAGAAACTGGTTATAACCGAAAAGATACGCAAAAACTTAAAAAAAAAAAAAAAAGTCTACAAAATTTGGTAAGCATTTTAATTTTCTTTATTATTTATTTATTTATTTATTTTTTAATCTTGCAATGTTAGTTTGAAAGAAATTTTGAATTTTTCCTTTTCCTTCCATTATTTCACGACCATTCTCTGTTCATATTATATGCTATATTTTAATTACTTTTCTTAAAATAATGAAATGTCTTTGAATGAAAATTTTGTTTGTTAATGCATTGTTAGGTGGGTTGTTATATGGGTGAAAACTTACGAAAGAAGTCAACTGCACGTTTACGATGCTATTTGTGCGAAAATATTGAACTTGTGCAATGTAAATTTCTAAATATGTACCAAGGAACTTTGTCCCTGAAAAACGGTTCTAAAAGAGTAAACCGAGATCCGTGGATGTGTC
The DNA here is from genome assembly GCA_038373865.1 of Uloborus plumipes. Classification (NCBI taxonomy): domain Eukaryota; kingdom Metazoa; phylum Arthropoda; class Arachnida; order Araneae; family Uloboridae; genus Uloborus; species Uloborus plumipes. Next base: position 59,668 of record JAXGGA010001779.1, on the reverse strand, counting down.
GTTATTCATTAAATATATTTTTTTTTCTTGTTACGTCTTTCCAACGTGTTTAATTTTTTCCTTTAAAGGTAATTGATTTTCGTTTTTCATATTTCAAGTATGCTTCCTGAGCGCTACATACAGTGCAGGATCTAATTTTTCCGATCCGGGACAAATCTGGAAACTGCAGTCCCTACTAATCTCCTTCAAGATCAAATACCGAGTTTGCACTAAAAACATGCTAAAATAGGTTGAATCCCCTCCCCTCCCACCTCAAAACAGTAGACTCCCGGAGAAAGGCCCCAGCTCACCCTAGCCGTGGATCCAACACTGAATAAGCATTCCTTCCGATGATGGATGCAACTCTTAATTCCTCCTTGGATATGCAACTGCTTGCATATGTGAAAGAAATCGTAAAATTTCTTGAAATAAGTAAATTAAAAAACAATTGAAAGAAATTTTTTCAACGAAAATAAAGCACGTATGCGACGAAGTCATGTTTTATATAAAACTAGCAGTACCCGCACGGCGATGCCCATGCAATAAATGTAAAGGAAGTTAACTGAATAAAGTTTAACTCACTCTTAAGATTTTTCTTCTTTTCGTGTGTGTGTGACGAACTTATTTATTTTTAGCGAACTTTTTACGTTTCAATGGAACTTTTGACACAACTGTAGAGCCAAGATTTTCGAAAACTCTCAACGAACACAGCAATATTGCCCTTGAAATTTAATATAACTCACCGATTTAACCGTAATTTCAATGTAAAATTGGTCGCCAAATCTAAATTTATTAACATAGGGAACCGATTGTATCAGGTAGCTCAGCCACAACCATTCTTCCATGATTTTAATGTGAACATTAAAAGGAAAGAAATATGTCTTTCGCACCATCTCTCTGAAGTGATTATAATCTAACAGTGACCCTCAAAAAAGCAAGATTTCAGTGGCTGGGAGGTTTGGTGAATTTCCCGATTGTTGCCAAACTTTATGACGCCAAATACGAAGAGAAACTGAATAGCGGTGTTACCGAAAATGTCAGAATGGAACTATTATCGTTAAAAATTTTGTGATGGCGGCATTAAATACATGTCTTAAACATGCAATAAAATACGCTTTAGACTGCAAACAACTACTGCTCCTTCCCAGAGAGTTTTCTTATTCTTTGATTTGGAGAAATTATTGTTTCACAGGCTGGGAGGTTTGGTAAATTTTTCGATTGCGGCCAAACTTTACGACGCCAAATACGAAGAGTAACTAAATAGCCATCACTATTATTTAACAATAATAGTTCCATTCTGACCTTTTCGCTAACACCGAATTTTGAGGAAGTCAACTGAATAAATTTAAATTCACTCCAATCTCCTCTGACGAAAAATTAAAATATCCTTTAGCTCAAATGCGCTCCACAACCTTTTAAATTCCACTTAAAGTCATGTTAAAGTTTAAATCAATTCGCCAAATAAATATAAAAGACAGAAAGTTAAGTAAGTAACAGGAGATATTAATTAATCAAATTGAATAAATGTTCAAGGCTTAAATCTATACACTAATTTAAACCACAAAGTAACTTCAGGGACAAAAGAGCAGCTGATCTGGAAAATGGACCTAGTGTTTCAGTATTGCGTACAGAGTTATGCCTTGAAAATCGGCTAAATTTGATTAATTAATATCTCCTGTTGTAATTAACGACAGAAACGTGCTACAACTTTTCTTTTGCAGAAAAAAAATCCTTTCCAGTGATATATAATGCTTTGGGGTGGGGGAAGGTTTTCCCCCCCTCAATTATGGCGGATACACCAAAAATGAGACTAATTAATTAATTTAAAAATAACTAATTCGAAATTAAAAATTTGGCTTTCGAGGTGCATTTTACTGGGATACGTTCGAATTTTTGAGCCAAGTTTCAGGTCTGTAGGTTCTGTGGGGGCTTCTGGCCTGGCCAGCGGTTACAAACGTACAAACGAACAAACAAACATACAAACACCGTCATCTTTATATATATAGATGCGTTCATAGTATTTCTGTTTGTCTTTTGCACATCAGCTAACTTAAAATTGCGTTAATAATAATAATAATAATAATAATAATAATAATAATAATAATAATAATAATAATAATAATAATAATAATAATAATAATATAATAATAATAATAATATTAATAATAATAATTACAATACTAATAATAATTATAATAATATGAATAATAAAAAAAATATGAAAATATTAACAATAATAATAATATAAAATGTTGTAGTAAATTTTTTTAAGTACGAAATTTTTTAATTGGAGACAGGTAAAATTCCTGAAAATCGGTCAAATTTTTCCGCTTACCAGCACCGGTTAGCTGTAAACTAGTGGTAGAGAATCGCCGACCTAGGGTGCTAGAGTAGCCAATGACTTTTACAAATTCAATCAAACGCTTCGCATTTCTTTTAATACTTATGCTCATTACTGTTCTTTTGATTTCAGAACTTATTCCTTGGTGCATTTCTTAAACTTGTCCTATTTTTGACCAATTTTTCATGTTCGACTGAAAACAATCAGTAGAATGAACTGTTGCTATCTTTTGTATCGTGTCATAAAAAGATGCACATTACGTTTGGAAATAGTGCATTATTATAATAATAAAATCACTGATAGTTGCATTTGGTATATCTTTTGGCAACAAGTTAAGAACATGAGCAGAATACTGATACACTGCGATGCAAAAGTTTAGACAAAATGCAAATATATGAATAAAAAGAAAACTATTCAGCGAAATGCTTTCAAATTTCTACTGCAGGTAGACATTATGGTTCCAAATACGTGTCTGGAGTTTTTAAAAATGTAAACAAAACAAAAATCGGAAATTACAAAAGACAATCATTTTTTTTTTTTGCTTTTTTTTGCTGTTGCAAAAGTTTAGACCAATGTCAGATTTTTTACAAATATCTCTTGAAATGTAATTTATGGAGGAAAGGTGGGACTTTTTGCTTCGAATATAAGGTGCAGATATTGCTCAATGAAGAATCAAAATTCCAAAATCTCTGTAGTTCTCGTGTAAAGAAGAAAAGAAAGTTTGGAAGCCGAAATTTGAAATTGAAACCACTTTGCTAATTTTTCGTCTTTTAATTCGGCCCTAGTATGGTAGTACATTGTTTTTTACTTCGTGGAGAGCAAATTTAGACATGCGTATCGATAATAAAGGCCAAGAAAAATTATATTTCTGAAGGATGAAGGAATTGAACAAAAAAAAAAAAAAAAAAGGCTCGAACTGACGATTCGCCCCTTAATCCTACAAAACTTCTACTTGGGTCGAAAACAGCACGGGACAGCTAAGTAGATGAACAAATGAATCGGTTTGCATAAAAAAAAAAAAACCAAGAATTGTGCTTGAGCTTTTTCGGAAATCGTTTCCCAAATAAGTCAGATTTTAATGGGAAAAGCAGCACATAAATCATCGTGACTAAAAATGAATGTTATTTTCTCTGATGAAAATTATTGAAATTTGGATGGCCTAGATGGATTATAATTCTATTAGCGTGACTTGAGAAAAGATCCGATGAGCATATGTAGTGCTACTTTTTTTTAAAAACTCCATACACGTATTTGGGACTATAATGTCTACATGCAATAGAAATTTAAAAGCATTTCGCTGAATAGTTTTCTTATTATTCATACCAGCGGGTGACCGAGCTCAGCTCAAGGAAAATAGGTATCGAAGCTAACTCGAAGATTTAAATTTTCAATTGTGATTTATCAAAACAATGCATGCCATAAGAAAATTTGTGAAACCATTGGTGAAAAGATAACCGGTTAAAGTGCACCATTGTAAACTATTCTGAACAAAGTTAAAGTTTGGAAAGGGAACTGTTTGAAAAGTCATAGGAAATAAAATGTAATTGATAATAAAAAAAATTATACAATTAAAGAAATGGTACCAAGTGAGCAGTGTAAAGATTGAAGTGTGTTGAAGTTCAATATTTTTGACAAATTTATTTAGAAAAACCAAACCTCGTGATTCCTCGTTTCCAAATACCCCAGACCCCCAAGTTTACCGGAGTTAATTAATTCTGGGGCGATTTTCGACTTGGCAACCATTCCTCGTATTACCCCTAACGTGTACCAGGGGACCGAGCCCGCTCGGTTAAAAAAAAAAGAGGTTTGTAAACTCGTGTTTTTTTCTAAAGTGCGAAGTACTTATTTAGATAAACTTGAAAACATTTTTGAGCCTTTGGTCGCAATTACGCATTCAAAACAGCCGTAATTTATTTTTAAAAACACAACCCTATTTAATCCATACTCACCGTAAAATCACACCTAATTTCATTTCATTTAGCGCCGAAGTCGCGGGAGGATTTGATGCGAATGGATGCAGAGTCTCTGTTCTCCAGTACGCATTTGGTTCCAGTTGGTTTTGACTTTCACTTCACTTCACACTCCAGGTCCCCCCCCCCCGTACATACCACAACTCGCTTTTTAACCGGGATGGGGCCCTGAGGAGCACTCTGTTCATTTTTAACCAGGCTCTAGGGCCGAGTAAACCCTTGGCCCAGCACACCCCAGAGATTTCGTTTCACATGGAGGATTTTGTGACCACGAACATTTTTAACGTCCCCCAGCAACCATTAATGAAGACGGTGGATCTTTGATCGGCGGCTAAATGATCGACCCGAGACCCTCCGGTTACGAGTCCGACGACTAACCGATTGGACAACCGCGGCCTCAGGCCCCTATATAGACGAGCCAACGCATCAAGATTACCACTTAGGATCCAGCGCGTGTGTGAGGATTGTTTTTTCTGGTCAGTTATCGCTTTTTGGTAACTTTTTACATAAATTAACAAAGCTTGGCAATGTCCCGAAACTTTGCTCTGGTATCCCTAATTTCTCAACAATGAAAAATGAAAGTGAAAGTTAATAAGTTGGATCCAAAGTGGTGAAACTTAATCTTGATGCGTCGGCCTGTCTATATAGCGGCTCTACCGTTGCCTAGAGCCGCTATATAGACAGGCCGACGCATCAAGATTGAGTTTCACCACTTTGGATCCAATTCCTTAACTTTTACTTTCAATTTTTCATTGTTGCGGAGTAGGGTTACCAGAAAAAAGTTTTGGCACATTGCTAAGCTTTGCCAAATCCACGTGCCGCTAATAATTGCTCACAGTGAAAAATTACCAAAACGCGATTACTGGCCAGAAAAGACAACCACTCAAACACACAAACACGCGCTGGATCCAAAGTGGTGAAACTTAATCTTGATGCGCCGGCTCGTATATATAGGGGCCTTACCGTTGCCCATACCTAGAGCTGCTATATAGATAGGCCGACGCATCAAGATTAAGTTTCACCACTTTGGATCCAACTTACTTACTTTTACTTTCAATTTTTCATTGTTGCGAGCTAAGGTTCCCAGAAAAAAGTTTTGGCACATTACCAATCTTTGCCAAATACACGTGCCGCTAATAAGTGCTCACAGTGAAAAATTACCAAAACGCGATACTTTGCCAGAAAAGACAACCACTCAAGCACACAAATATGTGCTGGATCCAAAGTGGTCAAACTTAATCTTGATGCGCCGGCTCGTCTATATAGGGGCCTTACCCATACCCAATTCTAACTTTATTTTGATCGATCTCTTTTAAATTTCAAAAACAATAACAATTCTAACATGTTACCAAAAATTATTTGCCAAATACCACAAAAACATAAATTTACGCTGATGAGATTAAATATGAAATCCATTGTTAAAACGTGGTTGCTATGAAACAGTATAACAATAAGAGTAATCATAAAGAAAATGGCGTAGTAAGAAATCTTCTCAAACTTTTCATGAATCCTATCTGTAACTCCGAACTGTTCGACCGTAGCGCTTCAAAACCGACGCCAATCGATTCAACGTGGCCAAAAACCCCAGACCCCCAAGTTTACCGGAGTTTATTAATTCTGGGGCGATTTTCGACTTGGCAAACATCTCTCGTATTATAGTATAGGACAGTGGTTCTCAACGGGGGCGATACCGCCCCCTGTGGGCGGTGGGAAGATGTTGAGGGGCGGTGAACATATTTTGGGCGGCAGGGGGGCGGTGGACAGATCTTGGGAGGTAAGGGGGCGGTGGGTATATTTTCAAATGTGATTGTGAGGACATGTTTTATGTTGGGGCGACAGGAAACCTTCATCTCTTACATCACCAAGGGATAGCTCACAAATTTATTTTCCATGCGGATATCTCCCGAACCCTGATCCTAACGTCATGAAGGATAGCCTAAAATTTGCCAATAGCACTTGAATTTGAGAGTCACCTAACTTGACCGACTTTTTGTGTCATTAGAGCATCCATCCTAACAACATCAAACGTAGGTAACAATCACGTTCGTTTTTCTCGGTGCAATGTGAAAAAAAAAAAAAAAAAAAAAAAAAAAAAAAAAAAAATCCCTAGAAGTCTTTCGAACCTTGACCATTCCCTCTTCAGCAACAAAAAAAATTTAAATTTTGCATTTTTATACTTCAATTTTCGAGAACGTTGAAAGGAGCTCTAACTCTCTAACATTACTAAACTTAGCCTTTAAATAACTTCAATTATTAAAAATCTTTATAAGAGACCTCTTTCTTCTCAGTTAATGTTACCAAAAATTGCCTAAAATTACGTCAATTTTAAATGTTTCAACGAGGGTGGAATCTGAACTTAAGTTTCAACACCACAAAATCTAAAATTAAAAAAACCGCATTTTTAAGTTTTCAAAACAAATTTCGGGGGATATCCCCAATATTTCACTCCCGTTTTTAGTCTGATGTCGCCAAAGGCATACTTATAACTTTTGTTATCTTATCTATCCCCTTCAAAGCAATAAATTAATTAAATAGAATTACTCACTGCTTTATAAATATAATTTCTTTGAATTGAACTTATCTCGTGATTTGTAAATTCAACTTATACCAGTTTTTTTTAATTAAAATTTGATTTATAACCTTTAAAGGGGACAGGTTCGGGCCATAGTTTCAAGTCTTTGTCCCTCCCGGGAAAAATAGAATGAACGGCTTGTGAATGAACGGCTTTACTGCCTTAGCGTAGTAAAATCCTATATCCGTACGTAATAAATAGGGCATGCGTTTTACATAGTTGCAAGTAAATGAAAGTAAGACTGTTTAGGATCGGACGGTGCAGGAACTATTTGAACGTAGTATATTTTCAAAATATATTGGTTTTAAAACAAAATGTTGAAAACGATGCATTTTTATTTTAAACCGTGTTGTTCTTATTTATCTTAAAAATTATTCACTCATTTAATGGACATATTCTAGGCACTTGGTTGTTACTGGCACAGCTTTTTTTCTGCTGAAAAATGTCCGTTTTTTCTAAAAATTATTTTAAAGAAAAAAAAAGCGTAAGTTTTTTTACTCTGTAGGCTTCAACTGTCTGTTTGGGCAAAATTATAGAGTTAAACCCGTCAAGAAAACTACCCCCCCCCCTTTTCCGCTTTTACGTCCATCCGCAAAGGGGGCGTTGAAAAAATTTTTACCCCAAAAGGGGGCGTTAGCTTTAAAAAGGTTGAGAACCACTGGTATAGGATATTTGCATTTTGTCTAAATTTTTGCATCGCAGTGTACGTAATTAAATTTCAATATTAATCAATAAAACAGATTTAAATCAATATTAAAAAAAATAAGCTGATTTACAATTTGGTTTAAAACAATTGATTTAAATCCTGATGATTGAAATCATTTTGATTTGTTGGTGGACAAAATCCGAGCCCTTTCTTTTTTTGTATAAATGTCGTTCATAAATGAACTACGCTTCGAGAAAGTTAGGGGAAAAAACGTTAGTTGAACTGAAATAAGCCGAAATGTTTCTCTTTGTGGATACTTAGCCATTTTATGATATTCAAAAACTCTAGATCCTATTATAGATCTGTTTTATCTGGATGAACAGTATTGCATAGCGGCTCTAACTCCTATTATTTTCATCCAAACAGCAAACAATTCAGCCTGTAAAACTGGCATCACAGTTAGGGTTGTTACCTTGCCGAGAAAGCAAATACGCAACGCACGAGGATTGTTTCAAAAGTTACATTTGTTATTTTTTTCACAAGGAAAATTGAGAACAATCAGAATGGCAGACCAAAGAAAACGAGTTTACTATATTCTCACCTATTGATACATTTGTCATACTGTAGAATTAATTTTGAGAAAGTTCCCAAGTGAAAAACCGCCTCTCAGCGAAACAATCTGCAGACTACGATGAATTTCCTGAAATGGTTGGGGTACCGAACGGAGTGCTTTATTTTTTATTAGACGGTTAAAATTGTCAGCGAATTTATTTTAGATTAAAAATAATTAAGTGGACTTTTTTTTCCTGAAATTTGCTTTTTACAGCTATCCCCCCCCCCCCCCCCCAATTTTTGGTAATGGGGAAAAATGAAATCTGGATTCTTTATTTTTAATCAAAAGAAAAAGCTGCAGACTATATTATTTTTGTGAAAAAATATTTCTTTATTTTTACTCTTCTTTTTTTATTTTGTGGAAGCGTTAATATATTAGCTGCTTATGCACTATTTAAAAAGTGCTGCTACTTTATTTGCTTATTTATTTATTTTTTACGGTTTCAACTCAAAATTGTATAAGAAGAGAAGCACTATTTCGTAATTTTAACTTTAGTTTACTTCTCGTGTTCTTAACTTACACAGGTCTGAAAAAAAAAAAAAATCGAACAGATGCATGAGAGGTTTTGACTGATTTTAATGTTTTTCGGTGTGCTGAATCCAAATAAAAGCTTCAATTTTTTTTTCTATCACGTACATTTTTTTTTTTTTTGCAGCGGGTAAGGGCTTAATTGCCAAAGTCAAAAAATAAACGTTCAAAAGAAAATTATGTCTTTATTGGAAAAAAAGCTGGACAATTATTTTACTCATTACAACACATTAAATAGTTGATCATATTTAGTATCTACTCCTTTTCACTGTAAAACTGTTTTTTTCTTTTCCCTGATACTCTTTCTGGTGCGTTTTCACTGGTTGGAATTCTATGTTTTCCGCTTGTTTGAGCATCCAGCATTAGTCTGGCAAAATATTTAAGTTCCATCATCCTTGGTAACGTCTCTCTGTGTCTTTCACATCTTGTTGAAATCTTTCACCCTGTTCCTCACTAAAGCCACCAAGGTTTTCAGGAAAATAGTCTATGTGAGAATGTAGAAAATGGACTTTTAAATTCATGTTGCAGTGCTGAGCTTTGAATGCAGCCAGGATCCTCTTAACGATATTTTTCAGAGCCAGAGTCCTTGTTACTTCCTAAAAACTTTTGTACCACATCCTTGAATGAGTTCTAGGCTTTTTCTTTTCAGTTTCATTCATTGATTCAATAAAACAATGGGTCAGATAAAAGTTTGTGTATGTCAAGTTCTGTGAATATTTCCTCTTTCCATTTAGCTTCAGACAAATTTGGAAACTTCGAACAAACATATTTGAAACAGTCTCCATATGTTGGCAAAGATTTGATTATTTTCCTGGATCTCATAAGAAAGGGGAAAAAAAGAAAAAAAAAACATCAACACAAACCAACACTTTTAATAAACGAATCAAACGAAAAAAAAACAACCCTCAGATTCTTTATCTATCTTATCACTATCTCTCTTATTTTAATAAAATCCTTAATATTCCAAGAACTCAGTGCAACATATTTGAACCTCATCAACATGGTTCTGTAGGTGAGTGTAGCAGTCATGTTAGCGCTTTCCCCCATTCGATCTCCACCCTCGCTCTCTTCCTTTTTTTTCTTCAGTTTTTATAACTGTGGGTATTCTTTGAACATCTAAGAACCAAATAAGGAAATTTTTTTTTTAATCATAAATTAGTATAGTTTTTCTTTAGTAATATAGAGGTAAAATGGTACATTACCACACTTAGTACACACGTTTTGCGGAAAAACTGTACGTGATGGATAAAAACGAAGGTCATTTTCGAATTCAGCACATCGAAAAACATGAAGTACACTCAAAATATCCCATGCAGTTTTTTGGTTGCAGACTTGTGTTATTAGGAAAATCGCTGCATTTAGAGTGAACCTAATACATAGGTCATTAATGGTTGAAATTTACTGAAAAATAAAGCCTGACATTTTGAGAAACTGAATTAGATATAATCTATATCATCACATATTTTCTTTTTATTCGTTTTCTTTAATGCGAGTTTGAGTGTCATATTTTGTTTTTAACAATCAGGTCTAAATGTTAAAATGCCAATGTTCGTCTACGGGAAAGTAGGCTCGTATAGATCTAGACGAAACTTCTTTTGCTCACACTCTCTAATTATGAAAATTCGATTGGAATAAATAATGCTCTTAGCTATCAAGTATGGTATTAAAATGTACAATATGTTCATTATATACTTTTAAAGTCAAATAATGTTTTTTTTTTTCTGGACTTGACCGCATTGAGACTTCTGAGTGATTCATAGAAAAATTTTATGCTAATTTTATAACACTGTTACTTAATGATTACCCGGTACGTATTATTATCTAAATCTTTCCTTTGTGCTTCATCCCGGAATAAAAACCAATGCGCCAAGAGGAAGTGTTTTTCGACATGAAATAATTGCAATTTATGATTCTGCAAACAAACCGAGCCCAAACATTTCGATCAAACGATATGACACGCACTACAACTCAAACGGAACGCATTTTCAACTTCCATCCACATGTGACATGTACTATTCATCGAATATTGCACCAGGGTTAGAAAGAGCAAAGGGTCAACATTCGATAGAACGTGTGACTTTCGAATTCCGCCGCATAGTGGGAAAGAAGCCGAGTTGAAAGGTCGAACACCGTGGGACGATTTGTGGAAAATAAAAGTCCAAAAGTAAGAGTGTGTAGGTATAACTGGAAATTGAGCTTGATTTTCTGACGTCACAAAGAGGACACGGCGTAACACCCTAAGTCGGTAAAAGCGATGGATTTCTTAGCCTATATTAGCCGGTGGAGGATTTAAGCTGAAACAATGTGATGCCAATCTTGAGTTCGCATGCTGAAGGAGCGTTTGTTTATTTCGTAAGTCAAAGCTGAACATTGTAGAGACGGATTTAAGTAGGAGGATACAGTGACTATATCCAATGTTCACTAACAATTTTATGTCCTCGTTTAAAAAAATATTTCTACTTTTGTACATTAGGAACGCCGAAATTAATGACCAACGATCGTCGATTGGAAGCAAGTATGGGTATCGGAAGGGGGGGGGGGCACTTTTTTTCCTCATTTGTTTAAGTAAAAAATTTTAATGATTTTTTTTTTGAGAAAAAAATTGCTAGTTTTTTTAGAAAATAAATTTTTTTTCCCCAGTTTAAGTAAAAAAAAAAAATGTTTTTCAAATTGTTTTTGTTGAATTTTTATTTCAGGTAGGATGCGTTCCCCTGCATATGATTGTACCGGCGCCCATGAAAGCAAGCTATGCAGAACTTCAACTACATATTATGGAAAGTTTTAATCATAGAATCAAGCAATAACAGTACTCAGAAATAAAACTAAGCTATATAAAATTTAACTAGCTGCTTGGCCCGACGTTGCACCTTCTACCTCTGAACAAAACTTGAATATTTTATAAGAGTGGGCCTCCTACTAATTTTTTCACAAAGGTTATTTTATTTTTGCGTTCTCCGTGTAATTGTTTACTATATATTTATCATATACATATCATAGCGTGATGTAATTAAAATAGTTTTTAATACGTTTTTATTAGTTTCACATGTGGGTTTGTTTGTTTGTATGTATGTAACTCCAATTTTCTTTTTGCATGTGGAATAAAAAAGGTTCAAACTTTACAAAATGAATGTTAAATTTGTGATAAGTTGTTGCCGTAAGGTCAGTGAAGGCCCTCAAAACAAGGCATTTTTGAGGTCCAAAAACAACTTGTACATTTCAGTTGCCACGGCAAAAGTAGTGTCGTTTGAAAGGCCAGTGTAAGCACTTTAACATAATGTATAAACAACCGAGGAAAGTTCAACGTGCTTTTAGTTGCGTAAGGCTGAAGTATGAAAAATGTCATATTTTACCGATATTCAAACGGTCATAACTTCTTCTGCCAACAACTTATTGAAATTTTTTTTGCCAATGTCATACTCTATTCTTTGCCTTAACAGAACAGTTGAGTCCTTTCAGGCGAAATGCTTAAATTTTTTTTACAAAAAATGTACAGGCAAAAATACATTTCCATGCATTCCGAATGAGGAATTTCTGTGTCTAAAAATGACTAATAGAATAAGAGCAACATTTTTCAAATAGCAGTGACCATACTCTAAAACAATTCCGTCTGTCTGAATTAGTTCCAAAAATCTTCACCAGAAAACGTCCAATAGTTTAAAAATAAAAAGTTAAAATAAGGACATTATCTTGATATTGTCGCCATTAAAATAAGGACAGTAGTCCATCAAAACCTTAAGCAACATCATTAGTTTTAAAAATAAAGCTGATTTAATAGAATGATAAATCAAGTACAAATTTAAATTGAGTCATCTCATCAAATTGAAAGGAACATCTTGTGATGTTTCCCTCACTATGATACCCCAAGCATTAGCTTATTGTCTTAGTGGGAGTTCAAGTCCTGGATATCACCTCCGGATATTAGTATTATATTCAAAAACTTTTGTGTCATTGAACATGAAACAATTGCAAATAGTATTCAAAATAGATCTTTTCTGGCCTTGATACAAATTAGGAATCATGTATCCCAGCCGCTAGACAGTAAATAAAAAATTAAGATGGAATGCATTCCGTCGCTTCGAATTTCGCTCTTCAACTCATCTGACATGATTTAGAAACATTCGACGTAGATCACCATATACGGCAGCCACCGAGCCGCACTCCTTTTTCTCTCGGACGCGAAACCAGGAACTGCCGCGAGAGTTTTTGCTCTCTGAAGCGCGAATTGTGACCCGCAGCGTCACCCAGAAACGTGGTTTGTTTACGTCCGGCGATTGTGTCATTCAGCATCGGCGAACTGAAGTGAAATGATTCTTTATTTTCATCGGCCGGATAAAACGGAAACACAGCTCGCACATCTGTGGATGACAAATGATGACGGTAGGTAGGTGCATGATTACATTATTGTTTTAAAATTATTAACAATTTTAAAAACTATTTCTCTGAAATATTTCGGTACCTTAAAAAAGTGCTGTCATCATGATAACAAGAAAAAAGAAAAAGCCTTCACTTTTGTTCAGAGCTAAGAAATAAAAATGTCAACAGAATTAAAGCACACAACATAAAAAACATTGTATGCACATGTTCGGCCATGTTACGGGTAATTACACTCCAGGGTCTCCCGTATCTTCCACAACTCGAGGTTTAACCGAGATATGGCCCTGAATAGCACTCTGTTCTTTTGATCCAGACCAAGGGCCGAGCAAACCCTTGGTCCAGTACCCCCAGAGGTATAGTTTCACTTGGAAGATTTTGTAACCAAGACCCTTATTTAACGTAGCCCAGCCATCGACGGTGGATCTTTGATCGGTTGGGATCGAACCCGGGACCCTCCGGTCATGAGTCCGACGCCTTACCGATCGGGCTACCACGGCATAGTTGTTATGGGCAATCACGAATCGAGGGGGTGCATCTAGCGGTTGGGGGTCGGAAGGGGGGCATCACGACCCCCCGCCCCTTTAAATCGTTCTAAGATATCCTATAACCAGAAGTGCCTCCTCCCCAGAGCAAATGCGCTCCTTCCCCTAAATATCTCAAAGACTGTCCAACAAAAGGAAAATGCCCCTTAAAATATTAATAGCGTAATCTGCGCCATGACCTCTCATATATGGGAAGTCTTGCTGTAACTGCTAACTTTTAGTCCTCGATTAAACAAAATTGATGCCTAGGTCTTCCAGGTCTTTGTATAATTTAGTGCCGTTTCCATACGAAAAGCCCTATATTTTCAAATCGGTTGTTATATATATACACTAGATGCACGATCAACCACTCACATATATAAATTGTACAATAATCCAACTAAAATGCATGCTAAAATAGTTATAATGTGAGATTTCTAAAAAGAAGAGGATCGAGGGAGGGGGGATAAAGAAAGTTATGGTATTTTGCTACCCATAAAATTATGCTGTCTAGGTCCACAGGACCGTTCGTCACGTCGTCGCCACGGGACCCATGGGACCGTTCGTTAATCAGTTCCTACCTGATGATCTTTCTCTCTTTCGAACCGATTTTTCTCAAAAAAAAAAAAAAAACAAAAACAAAAACAAAAAAAAAAAAAAACGAGCTTCCGAAAATTTAGCAGCAGTCACTTAAGACAGCTCTCGAAGGTTACACTCCTATTAGGCTTTCGGTCAGTGAAGTATTTGACCACATAACCACATCAGCTCTATAGGGTTTCATGCTGAAAAATATGAAGATGGGGGGAGAAAAGTATCCCCATTGCTTTGTGCTGTTTAATACGCTGAATTCAGGGACGTCATTTCATGTTTTTCCAGGGGGGGGGGGCAAAGGATGAAAACACAATGCAATTTCATCGGAAAACAGCAAAAACCACGCCCAGTTATATGTAAATATATTGATTTCTCAAAGCCAGGGGGGGGGCAATTGACACCCCCCTGCCCCCCCTAAATGACGGGCCTGGCTGAATTGATAATGTTTTTATAAAAGAAAAGGAAATATTTTTAGGAAAGAAAAATATAAACTGATGTAAACCCAAAGTAGGCTATTTGAAATTAGTAAAATCGGAAAGAATCAAGTGGGTCATACAGGCTATCTTTTTCGATATCCAAGTGGTATTATTGAAGCCTGAAACTTCAAAATAGTGTTCAAATCTGTTCAAAACTCTTGTTGTCAGATCCTTATTTCATCGCATGAACTGTATGCGGAACATGGACTACTTTCACAATTTTAAGTTATTCTCCTTATTTATTTATTTATTCGTTTTTGTCTCAGTAACGATTAACGAACGTATCTTACGAGGTCGTTTCTAGACATAATAAATAAATAAATAAATAATAGTTGCATTACATCAAAGTAGAGTTCAGGTTCTTCATACAGTGAAACACCTTTCTAATATATTTGGAGTGTTTGCTCTCTGGTATGGTGAAAATTGGTAAGTCCGTCACAGTGGAATTGCCCAACTGATTTATTAGTGAAATTTTATTTTGGCAATTAAAACATTTTCTTGAACTGCGATTCGATATAAGCATGAAATTACTTTTAGCAAAATCCTGATTGTAGTAAAAGTTTTTTTTTTTTTACAAGATTTTGTATTGAAAGTATTATGATCTTATTTTGAAGAAATAAAAAACATAGGGTCACCTGGGGTAATTCCTGGTCAAAAAGCATTAACATCCAATTATCACAAAATCTATCTAAGTTAGAGTTACAAATTTTGGTATGGAGGAAGCACATTGGGATGTCCATCGAATAAAATATTCATGCTATCAACAATACATAATGAACTTGAGTAATTGTCGTTAATTAGTGACCAGGAATTACCCCAGAGATGGGGTAATTCCTGGCCACTTACGGGGAAATTATTGGTCACTCAAATGATTGATGAAAATGCATACATTTTGTAAGCACATTATTAATACAAGTTATTAAACTAATTAGATAAAGAATTTATTTATATATATAGCTAATTAAACACTGTATTTAGTTTTTTTAAGGAAGAATGCAATTGTTTTCAACATAATAGCTTTACTTAATAAAACTTAGCCAAAATACTTTTTATACACTTTGTATGCAATAGCTACAGCTTTTATATTTGTTGTGAATGAATCTTCACCTACCAAATAAATAGGTCCATAAAAAATATGGTGCACATGCACCATACACACTGAGCACATGCTTCTGTCTGTTATGAACAAGTTAAGGTGAACAGTTAAGTGAATAGTACAATGCAGTTACAATTAAGCATTTTTCTTAGTATAATTAAGAATAATTATTAAAACTTATAAAATAATTGGATGAAATTTAACAAAGAAAAATTCAGTATATTGTATACTTATCATTAACAGATAAGAATGTTACATTGTGGTTACAGTTAACTTTGCAGTTAAGGCTCACAGAGTTACATATAGTTTAAATCAATAACATATGTCAATAATAGGTGAAATAATAATCCATAAATATTAAAAAAAGGACTGACCAGGAATTACCCCACTGACCAAGAATTACCCCAGTAGCCAGGGGCATTATTTGGAGCCTTCCTGCAAATTATTCAAAACAATAATGGTAAATCCAAAACTATTTTTCAGTAACTGACATGGTACCTAATTCAACCAAAAAAACGAAAAAGAAAAATATTCAGAAGTTTGAGTTTAATCACGATCTTTGTACAAATGTATCAAGGCCAATCTTGTTTTACGAAATTTAACAAGCGATTTTAAAAAGATTTTTTTTTTTTTTCAAACTAAATACACAGTCAACTCATAATTAAGCAATGGATTGCAATGAAGATAGTTCAGAGTACCTCTGTGATTTTTTTCATTTTGCTGAAGGATTATTAAGACATAAAAAGGACTGTGACCAGGAATTACCCCAGAAACTTGCTGACCAAGAATTGCCCCGGGTGACCCTACTATTTGCATTTCCTTCGGAAATCAAATGGTGAGTTTCAACTAGCAGTTTTTATCTTCACTCAATGAATCGAAAACTGTGTTCTAGAACCCTCTAAAACAACCAATACTTTTTATTCGGTATTAAGAATGACTGATGGAAAATATTAACTAAATATACAGCAACTGATTTCTAAAAAAACAGTTGGAAACTTATGTTAATAAAATAAGCATGTAGTAATGTTACCAACCACTCTTGGTGTGTAATTTTCTTTCATTTTCCATTTTTCCCTATTTTAGTAGAATTTTTTAAAAATACTATGTACATTTTAGATGATTTATAAGACCGCGAGATTTATTTGAATATTATGTGTAGCCCTCAGGTAAAAAAAAAAGGTTGGGCAAAGCTGCTAGATAGAAGAAAGCATTCAGATCATGCAATTCATTAGTAAATATTTCAGTCTCGCTGAAGTTTTCCATTTTCAGTATGAATTTCATTGATTTCATCATTTTTTTCCTCACGTTGGAACTTATAAAAACCTGTCACCTCTATATTGTCTTTTCCTCAAAATAGCTACTCGATAAATTTATCATTGAAAGTCAAACGTGTCATATTTTCGTAAAAGCTTTCCGACATGTTTTGCAGTCGCTAAATGTTATGGTAAGCTGTATGTTACCGCAAATGAAATTCTGATGGTCGAGTAAAAATAAATGCTTGTGATATACTGTTGGCACGAATTCTTGGACAAGCGATTTAAGAATGGATCTTCGTGAACGGAGTTAGACTGACTGGAATTTCATTTTCGCACCTCCATATTATAATAGCAAAGAGTTTGCTTGTGTGTATGCATGGGTCTCCCGAGGGGCAGATCAAGAGGCCCGGTGTATAGTGTATCAATTGCTAGTTACGGACTCTTTAGACCAAATCCTAAGTCACAACAAAGTGCATTATTTTGAACTGGAATTAGTTTTTTTTTGTTTGTTTGTTTTTGTTTTTGTGAGCAATGACAAATTGCTATATGTTTTCTGTTTGGACCTCAGTCGATAGGTGGTTCCTTTTTCAGGTTGGCAGTCTGCCTACGTCTCGCGTCCCGGTGCTCCCTCTCCTCGGACCTGCTTACCGGCCCCTGCTCCTTCCCTATGCAGGACACGGTAGAAAAAGAGCACACTCATACACACCCATCGCAATTCGTCATTGATAAAAATAATTTTTATTCGAAATGTCAAAATTCAAATTCATTTTTTAAATTTTTTATCCGCTTTTTTTACACTTGCTTTGTTGTTCGTTGCTGGATGACATAAGATTTTTAATTGTTACCGAAAACAAAATAGTTATAGTAATTATGAAGTTAATTATTAACAAAGTTAACAAATTAATTTAAAGACTGAACTGCTTTTTTTTTTTTTTTTGGCTTTTGAAAATTTTTAAGTGTAACAGGTTTTTAAGGCTCTCTGAATTCAAGTTGTCAGATTAAAAGCTTTTTATCACCATATACTTGTTTAATTTTGTAGTATTTTTTTTTTAAGTTGCGAATGTCTAATTAAAGAAATTTCTCACCGTTTGCATTTTAAAGAATGTACCTTTTCCATTTTAGAGAAATTCCTTTAAAAGTATGTAGGAAACTCAATAAGAGGAATTTTTTCGAAGTTCGTATATTGATTAAAGCAAAGTCAATATTTGTTTACAAAGCTGTTTTTAAGTTCTAAAACAAAACTTACCAATAGTTAGGAAAAACCTGACCTGGCAGTATTGTGAAGGCTACGCAGACACTAATCGCACCATTACAACGCTTTCAGGTTAGGCTTGTCCAACTATAAATTTTATTTTTTGCTTGAATTTTACTTTTTATTTTTTTTACCTATGCATACTTACTTTTTATTTATTAACTAGTAGATATGCCCTGCGTCACACGGGTTCAAATGCAACATACGAAATCCAAGCAGGTATTTTTTGTGACAACGCGTTGTCAGCTTACCGGCCCCTGCTCCTTCCCTATGCAGGACACGGTAGAAAAAGAGCACACTCATACACACCCATCGCAATTCGTCATTGATAAAAATAATTTTTATTCGAAATGTCAAAATTCAAATTCATTTTTTAAATTTTTTATCCGCTTTTTTTACACTTGCTTTGTTGTTCGTTGCTGGATGACATAAGATTTTTAATTGTTACCGAAAACAAAATAGTTATAGTAATTATGAAGTTAATTATTAACAAAGTTAACAAATTAATTTAAAGACTGAACTGCTTTTTTTTTTTTTTGCTTTTGAAAATTTTTAAGTGTAACAGGTTTTTAAGGCTCTCTGAATTCAAGTTGTCAGATTAAAAGCTTTTTATCACCATATACTTGTTTAATTTTGTTGCATTTTTTTTTTAAGTTGCGAATGTCTAAGTAAAGAAATTTCTCACCGTTTGCATTTTAAAGAATGTACCTTTTCCATTTTAGAGAAATTCCTTTAAAAGTATGTAGGAAACTCAATAAGAGGAATTTTTTCGAAGTTCGTATATTGATTAAAGCAAAGTCAATATTTGTTTACAAAGCTGTTTTTAAGTTCTAAAACAAAACTTACCAATAGTTAGGAAAAACCTGACCTGGCAGTATTGTGAAGGCTACGCAGACACTAATCGCACCATTACAACGCTTTCAGGTTAGGCTTGTCCAACTATAAATTTTATTTTTTGCTTGAATTTTACTTTTTATTTTTTTTACCTATGCATACTTACTTTTTATTTATTAACTAGTAGATATGCCCTGCGTCACACGGGTTCAAATGCAACATACGAAATCCAAGCAGGTATTTTTTGTGACAACGCGTTGTCAGTTAAATCGCCTTGAAGGACAACGTGGAAAAAAAAAAAAAAAAATGTGTTATTTATCTGTGATGATTTTATAAAAGTTGCGTTTCTACTTTTGAAAAAATAAAAACAGCAGTATTATATATTCAAGAGTGAATACTCACGAAAGAATCATTTCTTAACGATTTGAATGGAGAGAAGCCTGAGAAAACCACGCGAAGCAAGGACAATATCAAGCTCAAAATTAGCTATCGAGGAAACGTTGAGATGAAGCAATAAAAATTGATTTGAATGGAGGAAGCCTTAAAAAAAATAGAGATTTTATGCGGAGGTTTCAATTAAAATTGGAATAAAAAAAGAACTACCTGTCAGATTTTTTTAAATTGGCCTCTTCATGTGCCCAGTGAGGAAACAAACAAACTGAAATTTTTAGCGAAATCCGACGGATAGTTTTTGAGTCTATAAAGGACAAACATAGGTACATAGATAGGCAGTGGCGGATCCAGCGCGCGGGGGGGGGGGGTCACGGGGACACCTGTCTCTCCCCCAGTCATATATTCTCGAAGATCCTAAAACCTATACTGAAACAAGAAACACCGATCAAATTATCGGTGCCTTTCGAATGTCCCAAACTTATTCCATGACGCTAGATCGTTTGAAAGCAAAGGCACTCTGCTTTGACGTATTTTCGCTTACCTTGTTGCTACCCTTGATGTATTTTGCTTACAGCCACTGTACAGCAAAAGCTTGCTGATCCCATGGAATATTTCCGGTTAAAGATATATTTGCCCTACTTAGACTTCCTCATTTCCGAGCTAGATGTCCGATTTGAGAAACAAAATAGTGATATCATATCAAAGTTCCAGAAAGTAGTCCCCAAAATTTTCTTTGAGAACAATTTTCCCGATGACGATATTATTGATGCCGCTCAAAAATACGAGGGGGATTTACCCTCAAATATAAACTCCCTTTCAGGGGAATTACTTTTATGGAAAGAACTTTGGGCTGACAAAGACAAAAAGTTGACACTCCCATATCAGCTTCCAAATTTGCTGCAATGTTTCCTAACATTCAGTGTATTTTAAAAATTATTTGTGTTTTACCTATCACAACTGCCACTGCTGAAAGATCTTTCAGCACATTGAAAAGAATAAAGACATTTTTAAGATCCACCATGGGTCAGGAGAGATTAAATGGTCTTAGTATGCTATACATACACACCGTGGAATTAAGTAGACCCAGAAAAGGTCTTAAATTTATTTGCCAAGAAGCATGCTCGGAAGCTACAATTACAATTCATTTAAATCTTTGAAATGAACTTCTTCAGTGTTCTTCGTATATGTTCATGTGTTCCTTATTCGTTCTGTGTTCTTCTTTTTTATTCATTTACAAGCACTTGCTGAATGAAATAATGTTGTGTACGTATTCTAACTCAAACCAATAACGTTCCCCTAATGCAAGGTATCCACAAATAAATAAACACTTTCAAAGGACACCTTCTACTGCCAGGGCCATACTATACCATGACTGCTTGATGGAATGCAATTATTACCAGGAACCGAAAGGTAAAGAAAATACGATTTTTCATAAGTGTATGGTAGTTGTTTGTTTTTTACAATAATAATTATTTTTCAGTTAAAAAATTAAACTGTGATTTTGTGCCCCCCCCCCCGTAGATTTTTTCTGGATCCGCCACTGTACATAGGTACAAGGTACATACATAGATGCATACATCCATTTATATATATATAGATTTATTTATTTTTGACATTTTTCTTCACCTCCCTCCTTTCTTTCATGTCAGCTCATTCATGTTCTCTCTCTCATCCAAATAATGAAAAAGAGCTTCGCTCTTGAGCGAGTATTTCTCAAGATATGTATCTGTAAACGACTAAAGCGGAGACTAATTGCGTGATTCACTGTGTGTATAACCCTTTACTATTTTAATGTCCAATAAAATATTTTTCGTGCTTGAATTAGAAAGAGCTTTTTTTATTGTTTGAAATAGTTTTATTGCGAATTCAGTGCATAAGTTCACAGAATAATTTTTAAATAAGTTACCGTCGTGAGTTGAGCAAATGTCTGAATACAGAAAGGCACAATTAAGAAATTATAAATAAATAAATACATTAAATGAAAAAGATTAACTTTTTTTTCGCTGCCAGTACCTTTTTATTAATCCTCGCTATGCTAAGACGTGTTTAAAGGGTCAAAAGACTACCTAGGCGCAATTAACTAATTTCAATATAGGGTCGGCCTCGCTTAAACGAATACTGTCGGTCCCAAGAAATGCTATTCGAGAAAGCGGGGTATTCGTTTAAGCGGGGATCTTTAACATTGATATGGGGAATGATCTGGTTCCCGGATATTTTATTCGTATAAAGGGGTATTCGTTTATCCGTTACCCGATTAAGCGGGGACGACAGTATTATCTTGGGTTCCAAATATGGAATGTATAATACGAGTAATTACGCCTTTGTAATATTTTTTTTTTTTTTTTTTTGAAATCATCTCTCTAAATTTTATCTGATCAGGGCGAGAAAGTCATTGCTTTTCTACATCAGAAAAAAGATACTCCTTGTTGCAACGCCGAAACACGAATATAGTGAAACTTCGGGAACTCGACACTTCAAGGGACCACGAAAATATGTCGACTTAAGCGGGTGTCAACTACCGAAGTTCCATAATTTCAACTATTGTAGTGTTTTCTGTATAGCTTATTTACTAGTGCTTATACTACTAGTGCTTCCATTGCTATTCTGGTGCTTCCATTATATAGTGCATCCATACTTACTAGTGCTTCCATTCACGTCATAAAAAAATAATTTCAGTGAATGATTTTTCTCTGTTTTTTTTCCTTTCTTCTTTTGCTTGAAAAGAATATTAAAAAATAAATAGGACAATTTTGAAAAAGTGATTAGGAATTAATCCCGAATTCCTGGAAATTCCTAGAGCTCCTTGTCCAAGAGAAACGCTCTACTCACACTTGCTTGAAAAAACATTTGTAGTGCTGATGCTGCCTTGTTTCTCTTCTGGACTGTTCCATAGGTACATTTCTCCAACCCCTTCTTAGCTCCCCTTCTATTTTTTTATAATAAGTGTGGTACACTAAAATCCCCAGAACAGGTTAATGTGAAAGAATATCGGTAGCAAAAAGTGAACTAAAATAGCGAGTGTATGACGAGTTATAGAGGTTTCTGCAAATGTGTGTTAAGTTAGAGAGGTTTGCATCCATTCAAATTAACATAGGACCAACCATTGGTAAAAACAATATCGACTTACTGATGTAGTCGAGTTATATGCGTGTCGAGTTACCGGAGTTCCACCGTATTTCAATATTTTTGCAGGTTGGTTTTTTCGTAAAATTATTATAATGCAATGAATACTTAACTGACATAACAGCGAAGTTTAATTTCTACTCCTTATTCAATAGCTTACGGAAGTGCATGTTTCATTGCGTTGAACTTTAACAGAAGCATTTCGTGAAACCCTACCATTTAACTTTTCGCGATATTTCAGAGCTGCGTGCTGTTGAAAAATCATAAACCCGTAATGGAACAGCTGATTCTATAAACGAATGACAAAAGAAATAGAGAGAACGACATAAAGCCGACAGTTTGAGTTTCGGCTGTCATCTTCGCATGAATTCAGTAGCTTAACGGTATGAATTCAGATGTTCTTTTTCGAAATGCGTGTTGAAATCGAAGTTAGGATTTGTTTCATTTTATACACCGTTTCCGATACGAGAAATTATGGTGAATCCAGATATTGTTTTGCATAACTTTTCGAAATTCAGTTTGAACAAAGAAACAGTGGTGCTACTGGCAAAAACTACAGAACTGAACCGTACGAGTATTACTGAACGAGAGCCAGAACAAATGACCAAAGATATACTGTCAGAATGGTTATGGTTTCAGCAGTTCAACTCGATTTGAATTTTTAAAATGGTAAATCTAAAAAAATTAAGACATTTAAATGTGTTAAGAGCCATTATTTTGAAATTCAGACAAGGTGTGGCAGTGACCATTTTTGATTTTCCTCATTTTTTATATGTCAAAGTAGGTCATGAGAAATGAACATTCTGAAGTTCGTAGCCCCCCAAATAATATCGTTCGCTCGATAAAAATTCCCAAAGTTTGATGTTATGCAGCGCTTTTTTTGGTAAAACGGCTGAAAGACGCATTTCAGTACCCGTAGTTTTTCACAGAAACGCCACCCCATGATTATGTTTACATTTATTGATTGTACAGTGCGTAGTTATGAGGACCCCATAGTTATTTGGGTTGGAGTGCGTTGCTTTCTTTAGTTAAGGGGCTGCAAAGTATGGTTTTTAGACCATTTTTGCTCGACTTTTTATTTCCCCCCTAAAAGCAACCCTCCGAAATTTTTTTAACATATACTGAAAATTTATACTATGAAGAGAATATGTGGTACGAAAATTGTTTAATATCTCATTGCTTTGAAGAGAAAAGACTTAGATATTTATCAATTTTTCAAAATTTGGGGTTTTTTGATCGCATTTAACTCAAAACAGCAACTCTAGAAAAAAAAAATCTGGTATGGACCCCACACTACTTCCTTTTACGTGTAAATTTCTTAATAGTTGCCTTAAGTGGTAAAAAACGTGCTTGGAGTGAGCAAGGTAACAGTTCAAATATCTACTCCCCTAATCTTCCACGAAACAATGCAAAAAATATTTTACAATGGTTAATTTTCTAAATATTGCTTATTTTAATATCATTCGGTGAATTTTTCGCAAAATATCGCCAAGTTGAACCCAAATTCAAAAAATATTTTTTTTGCCAAATTTGTCGCCAACTTGGCGTCAAACGGCGACCAAAAGCTTGGCGACATATCGCCAACTGGTCGCGCCAATTCATATCACTTGAGTTTGCATTGAAATTAACACTGATTTACCCCAAAAAAGGGGTAAAACACCCCTTTGGGAACATTCGAATGCAACCACAAGGGGTAGTGCACAACTTAGACCATCCTCAGAGCCTACATACCAAGCTAGAAGCTTCTACGGCATATAGTTTTTGAGTTATGCGACACACATACGCACATACATCTAGTCCAGTAGAAATAGCGTTAGGGGTCGAACAAATTGCAACAGAATCGAAACCTACTGGAAAGGGTAGGTAATAGGCTCCTAATGAACATACTAAAAGTATACATTCGTACTGGTGGGACAAATATGTTTTTTTGGCCGCCATCTTGAAAAATCATAAAAAAATCAAAAATTCAAAAAAATTATGTTTGGTATCAAATGAAAGGAAATTTCAAGCTAAAAAGTAATAAAATGTGGGATATTTAAAGTAAAGTGAAGATACTGAAAATATACACCTGTACTGTCGCGCAAAATGCGATTTTTTTAGCCGCCATCTTTAAAACTATGAAAAAAATAAATAAAAAAAAAAAATCATCTGTGGTATCAAATAAAAGGAAATTCCATGCCAAAACGGAATATTACATCTAATATTTAAAGCAATATAAGCATCCTAAAAATATATACCCATACGGTAGCGAGAAATGCTTTTTTTCAGTCGCCATCTTGGAAAAACGTGGACTTTTTTTAAAAACAAAATGTATCATAATGTGGTTTCAAATGAAAGGAAATTTCACACTGAAAAAGAATAGGGTAAGTGCTCCAGTAGTCGGCCAGTCTCCAGTAGTCGGCCACAATAACATAAAACTCCTCATAAATAGTACATTTTTAATTCAAAATCAGATATGGCGCATTCACACATTCATGTACATATCCTCAATCATCAACCAGTGGCAGTTCAGTTTTGGGTACTTTTTTTGAATTAGTAATGAGTCATTTCATTTTGAATGGTGTGCCCGTCATCCAAGATTGCGATTCTGCTTATTTTTCATCTAAGAGGACACGTCTTCTTAAAATGGCCAATTACACTTATTAATTTAATTCTACTGTAAATTTGAGTGATTTTTATCTTAATGGAATGTCTAACATAATGTTTCAATGAAAGAGCGAACTCCTGGTTAGACTCGATTGTTTTTAAAGGGGTGGCCGACTACTGGGTACAGAATTCTTCTGCATTTCCAATAGTCGGCCATGGTAGGCCGACCACTGGTTCTAAGCAGTTTGAATGATTTATCTAGTAATCGGCCACATACTTAATGTAGCTTTTGATTCTTAATATGGGTTCATCAAATTAAAACTAAATTAACTTATTGAAATACAGCGACAATTTAACTGTTTTGAGTAAAAATACCTTTTCCAAAGTTTATTTTTCTTGAAAAATAGTAATTAAATGCTTTAACTCCTTTTGACCTCCATTTCGACATTTTATTGCTCCTAGTATTGTAAATTTAGTTGAAAATTCTAAAAAAGAGATTTTTAAATACGCATACGTTGAGTTTAGATTATAAGTTTTAATACTCATCTAGTTATTATCAAATGGTGTTTTAATAGTTTTTCTTATCAAATTTTATCTTAAACTAATGAAATTGGCGAAACGAGTGATTTGATTTCTATCGATACTTATTCGGCAGTTAATAAACATTCCCCAATTATTATAGGAGAAAGGATGCATTACTTCAATAGTCACATAGGCTCAAGTTATTTAATGAGTGCCAAGCATGTAGTGATTCTTTCTTTTGCTATTATGCTTAACTTTTTGCTTTACCAAAGGCTCGAAAACCATGTGCTCTATTTAGGATAATTGTTTCAAATGTTGGTACATTTTCACTAATGATTCTCCCCAAATGTTTGACTTCTTGAGTTTTCTTCGCTAGAGGATTAGAATTGTGCTGAGTTAATTTCAAAACTACATGGTTACATTGTTGCAAACTAAATTTTGGTTTGTTTTCAAGGTTATTCCTTGTTTACTAATATTCTTGTCGAAAGCTATAAGATTACTTTCATGACATCCCGAGTTCCATTTACTTCCTTATTTCATCTTACTTCAATTAGTTTAAAACAAATAAACTTGCTTCAGTGGAACATTCTGTGCTAGATGAAGCCTTGATGGAGATTCTTTTCAGAGCATTTTTTAATGTATTTTTACTTGCACAGTTTTGGAAGCAATCATTTCTGAAACTAGTTTTAGTTTTATGTTCCGTATGTTGAAATTCCGTTCTAATGAATGTGAACCAGTTAAGTGCCGATGTGATTATTGGTCATGAATTGTGTCGACTCTATTATTACGTCTTTATGTTTACATAAACAGTAAAGCAGTTTTTCATTTCTTGATTCTTTGGTCATTATCACTAAAAACTGCTGTTCACTACAAAACTATTCCTGTTTTTTTACTTCCTAAGCAAGTACATTTTGTACATTTTATATAAACTTCGTTTATTTTGTCCCTTCTTGCATCTTTAGTAAGTGCTGCTGAAATTCTTTTCTTCAGAAGCTTTTTTTTAAACTTTCTTTTAAGCCCAAACTACGTATACGCAATACGTAATACTTTGTTGCAACAACATTTATTTTATCGTTTATCACTTATTTCACAATACAAAGTTAAATCGTTTATTTCTGGAGATCGTCCTAAAACGGTGTCCGGGTTTAACAAGAGAAAGGGGTGGTTAATTAAACTGTGACAGATTGCGGCAGGGGGGGGGGAGGTAACAAGAAACATGAGTTTTCATATTTTGGTTCACACAAAAGCATTTTATGTAACAACTAGCGGTACCCGCACAGCTTTGCCCGTGGTATAAAACTAAAACGTCATTTGGTAATAAATTCATATCGCAGAAAGAATACTCAATTTTAGTTATAATTCAACTATAATTCCTTAATAACAATTTGTTTGTGTGTTATAGTGTGGTAGGGGAGGGTAGCTTGAATTGTGAAACATTGAGAAAAGGGATGGAGGGGGCCAAGTATGTTGGGAAAAAAGTGTTGCGCCATTTATACTCATACCCTTATGAAGCTTTTTTTGATGTTTTAAATTATTTTCTTTTTGATATAGACATATTTTTAGACGTTATTCAGAAAAAATACTTTTTTAGCCCGAGTTTTTAAAATAAAACTGTTTTTAGGCAGCTAAAGTATAGAAACATTAATGTCCCGAGAATTCTGTGCTCATTGTAGTGTCTAAAATTAATAATGGTAGATTGATAGTTAGAGAAATAAGTAAATTACATAGTGTATCAAGAAGTACACTAACACGATCATCTACACAAGTTGAGTACCAGAGGTACCACGAAAAATATGACCAGACTAAGTATAATGCATCGCTTCAGGCCCGTCATTTCACGTTTTTAGAGGGGGGGGGGTGACAAAGGGTGCAAACACAATGCAATTTCATCGGAAAAAAGCAAGCACCACGCCCACTTATATATTAATTAACTGATTTCTCAAAACTGGGGGGGGGGGAGCAATTGACCCCCCTTCCTGACCCCCCAAATGACGGGCCTGGTTCGTTGTAAGTATCCCTTTGTTTTGTTTTTTTAATTTAACCCCTATATCAGACAAGATCAATGAAAATGAAGTGGCCGACTACTGGATTCAACGTAGCCGAGCACTGGATTTCTGTGGCCAACTACTGGTGCATTTACTAGTGTTTAAAACAGCTTGGATTTTAACATAATTTCTCTTTAAATTTCTGAAACAAGTAGATGATTCACTATCAGAAAGGTTCATTCTAAAGTTTTACCTTGTTTTTGTTGCTGTATTGATAGCTGAAAGTTCTAGGTTAGCCAAGATCCACAAAAGATCTCTTAAATGGCCGACTACTGGAGCACTTACCCTATTAATGGGATATTTAAATCAAAATTTGTATAAAGATGAAATAGGTAGGAAAATGCAAAACGATTAAACGTACATAAGCTTGTATTTACGTCTCAAAAGTGCTAAAAAACTTACATTAAATCACGCAAAAAATTCCCAAGGTATTTTTGGTTTTCCACAAAAGATGTGATATTGCACATCGATGTGAACATCGAACAAACACTCATTAAATGCACAAAAAGTCGCTCTGGCATGACACGGGGAAGAGAAATGACTGAAAGTCAACGTGCAACCTGGATTTTGAGCCATTCTAGTTGCAACGAAGTAACATGTTCACTAAGCTTGCTGACCAATGTTTCATGCATTGGAAGTGAGCAACATATCGATTTTACAGATGCAAGGATGGAAAGAGATTTCGAAGACATAAAAAAGATATTGCGATTCTTCGTAGACCACAATCCATTTGCTGTCCTTTCAAGTGGTTTATGGAACATTTTTAACGGAATAATGGATAGCAAAAGCAAAGTTAGGGCCATGCTCCACATCAACGTAAAGCAGAAAAATTAGGCAGAAGCGTAAAATGGATTCAATGGTGTTCCTATGGAAAGTACCCGGATTTTCGGTTTCTGCCTTCAGTTTCGGTCGCGTTTTACGCTGATGTGGAGCACGGCCCTTACTGCAGAAAATGCTGATATCATTGGAAAAAACATCCAAGATAAACTCACAGGTAAGTGTTTTAAAGATGAAACTTTACTGAAATCAGACCAAGCAGTAACTATGAAAGCACTAACAAAAGGAAAGCACTAACTATCATTGCTGGTGAGACTCACTACATAGATTCACGTCTATTGACACAGAGGATACTTGCCTGTATCTCTTTAGATAGTGCTCAAGATGCAAGTGAGTTTTTCAGTAATGAATTGTTTACTTTACCAACTGCACTATTTGACCATAGTACCCAGATGATGAGAAAAACAGATAAATCTTCATTGGCAAGGTTATTAGATACATTAAATGTCAATACAATTTAGTTGCACCAGAGCACTTCCTTCGTTCTTGATGGAGGTGCATTAGTTCACCAATCACCATGGTTCGCTTCTGCAACATTTGGAGATGTTGTAAGTAAATACGAATCATTTGTGAACAAAAGATATGGAAAAGTGACCGTAGTGTTCGATGGGTATAAGAAACCCAACATAAAAGATATGGAGCGCAAATTGCGCATGAAGCAGTCATCAGTTGAAATAATATTCGATGAAAATTCACCAACAGTTATGAAAAAAGACAAATTTCTTTCCAACTCTGTAAACAAACAACGTTTGTCAAGATACTGGCTAGTTGTTTTGAAAGGAAAGGTCAGTCTGTGATTCAAGCGGCAAGTGATGCAGACACGGGGATAGTTAATGAAGCTTTAAAACTAGCCCAGCACCAACATGTGACAGTAGCTGCGGATGATACAGATATTTTAATTCTTTCACTGAATCATTCGTCTAAGAATATTTTAATGCAGTCTGCCATACAGTCGGATAAAGTTCATGACATCCAATCGATTAAAATATCAATCGGAGAGAAAGCTTGTGAAACTTTACCTTTTGTTCGCATTGACAGGGTGTGACACCACCAGTGCCTTAATTTGGCAAAAGTAAATCCTCTGTTTCCAAAAATGTAATAAAATCTGGCACTCTAAGCGATTGAGCTTGCAATTTTGGATCATTGAAAGATGTTACAAAAGACTATTTGGTCGAAATTGGTTGTAAGATAATTGTGTCAATATATGGAGGTAACATTGACACAGACCGCTTAAATGCATTTCGCTACGACCAATAACTTAAGAAAATAGCTTCAGCTAAAAAAGAATTTGAAATTGCTCGCTTGCCTCCAACACAAAATGCAGCAAAATATCACTTATATCGAGTACATTTGCAGTGCATCATTTGGAAAAACCTTGAACTACAAACTCCTGATCCCTCACTTTGGGGTTGGGAGTTGATAGATGGAGAATTTCAGCCGATATCGACAGGCTTGAGCCCCGCACCAGATAAACTCTTAAACATAATTAAATGTACCTGCCAAAGTACACTAATAGAACCATGTAACACTATAAAATGTACATGTCGTCGATATGAACTTCCATGTTCTGTAGGTTGTAGAAACTGTTGTGGAAAGAACTGCACAAACACAGGAGACATTTTGGGTTTTGATACTGATGATGATGATATTTCCTTTTTAATTATATAAACAATATATTTTGTGAAAACTTTTTTAATTGCATGTTTTTTTTATGCTTTCAATTTCGGAAATTGTTTAATCATCCAATTAAACTTTTAAAGAAAATGTATTTGTTTATTCTTGATAAAGATGTACTTGGAGACAAAGTTATTCAGTTTTTATGCTTCTTAGATTAATAAATAATGTTTTTACACAATAAAAGATTTTAGTGCTTTGGCCTCCATTTAATTATTTTCATTTATTAGTCTAAACCAAAATCATTATTCTTTTTCAATAAGAAATGTCCTTTCATTTAATACCATATAATGATATGTTTTGTTTTCAAAAAATCTACTCTTTTCCAAGATGGCGACTAAAATAAAGCATTTCCCGCTACCGTATGGATATCTATTTTTAGACTGGTTCACTTTACCTTAAATATTAGATATTATTTTCAATTTCAGCATGAAATTTCCTTTAATTTGATACCACATACGATTTTTTGTTATTATTATGTTTTTTTTCACGATTTTCAAGGTGGCGGCCAAGAAAACCGCATTTTGAGTGACATTAAAGGTGTATATTTTTATTATCTTCACTTTACTTTAAATATTCAATGTTTTATTCCTTTTCAGCTTGAAAATTTCTTTTATTTGATACCATACACAATTTTTTTGAATTTTTGAAAAATGTTTCATGATTTTTCAAGATGGCGGCCAAAAAAACATATTTGTCCCACCAGTACGGATGTATACTTTTAGTATGTTCATTAGGAGCCTGTTACCTATCATTTCCACCAGGTTTCGTTTCTGTTGCAATTTGTTCTACCCCAAGGTGTTTTTTGGCTTATTTCTACTGCACTAATCCGCAATACGTAGGGGAGAGTGGTAATGAATGGGCCACTTTTTGGTTCTGGGTTTTTGTAATTTTTTCTAACACTTTGTTTTAACTCTAAATTGGTGTTATAGTTACTTTACTTATCTGACTATCTAAAAAAGTCATAAAAGTTGGATTGGCACCTGTCTATAATGAATTATAATAGAAAATAAAAATTTTGAAATTTGGCCCATTCAACCCCACCTATGGGGTTGAATGGTCCATCGAAGGTAATGAATGGGCCACTAAATGAATTCAATGAAAACATGTGGATTTAATCTTTTATTTGCTGAATATGACAAAATAAATGTGGCACTTGACATGATTATGCAAAATCATACTGATTTAAAATTATATAAACATCAAAATTGATGCAATTAAAATAAAACTGATGCATACCAATTGTAGCAGAAAAATGACTAAATAATGAGATTGTAAGAAATAAATTACATCAAATATGTATAAAAAAATAACAGATAATACACACTATGATTTAACAAAATATATATATTTCAAAAATAATATTAAAAATCACTTTCAAAAACTTCATCTTCATTTTCAAACTTGTCAAAATTCAATTCTTTTTTTCAATTTACTAGACTATGGGAATAAGAAATATCTAACTTAAGTTACCAAGAAAGAAAATGAAATTGCACTGTGAACTGTGAGGAATATAATCTGAAGGAGAGAGGGGGGCTTTTTCAAGCCACGCACTGCGAAAAGAGGTCTATTGTACTATAGGAATATAATATAGATCTGCAAATTATATTTAGAAGTTACTACAAGCCTATTTTGACGACAGTAATCTTAATCTATCTATGACAGTCAGTTGTGTTTCATATTAATGCGAAAATCCAAAGAAAAGGAAGAAAAACAATATTTAGGTGGCCCATTCATTACCATGACATAGTGGCCCATTCAGCCCCACCTATACTTTTAGAATACATTTAGGTTTTTTGAGTACATTGAATTTAGATAACATCAAAATACACCTTAAGATTAGTTTATAGATATGGAAAGACTAGCTTATACATATGTATGCAGTGAAATACTTGGTACATTTTAGCTAGGAAATGTTTTACTAAAAAGAGAAAAACTTACTTTTCAGTCAGATTCTTGACCATGCCACTCTAGTTTGAAAATGGCTCAGCGCAAACGAATGAAAATTGGATGAGTTTAGTAGAGCAAATAGCTACATCTATTGGTGGTATCAAAAAAAAATTCATGCAAATACTTTTTCATATTTTGTTAGTGGCCCATTCATCACCATGGCCCATTCATTACCACTCTCCCCTACATACAGACGTCACGAGAAAACTCGTCGTAATTAACTCGGGGGTGATTGAAAAGGATTTTTTGGCTGCTTATATGTTGGTAGGTACATATGCATGTGCTGACAGGTCGAAAAAACTTCTGAACATTCATTCGGGGGTGAGCAAAATCAAAATTTAGACTCAAATTTGAGTGATTTTTTTTCGCGATCACAATACTTCCTCTACTATGTAAAAGGAAGTAATAACTTTTATGAATTATGAAACCCACAGATATGCAGAATAATGTAAAAAAGAAAGTTGCCTGGGGTCTCGTCTCGTTTTCAAGAAAATAATTTTTTTGTAGCTCATTTTAATGCTTTTTTCTCATAGTAAAATGTGTCCATCAAGTAGGTCAGATCTGCTAAAACTTAAAATATATGATAAAAATTTATGTATGAGTATATAGTAATTTTTGAGTGTATAGTAAGAGTGAAAAAAAATTCACAGCACTTAATTGTGTCTGAATTATATCAAAAAACGATAACTCGAAACTGAGGGAATCATTGAATTTACATATTACTAGCTAATATCTAAGTCTTTTTCTCTTCAAAGCAATGAGATATTAAACAATTTTCGTACCACATATTCTCTTCATACAGTGAAACCTGTGTATAACGATACTGTATATAACGATAAACCTGCCTATTACGATATTTTGGTTTGGTCCCAGCCAACAGTTTGAGCTGTTTGCTCAAACTGTCTATAATGATAATCTGTCTATAACGATATTTTTTCTCGGTCCCTTGAGTATCGTTATACACAGGTTTCACTGTAGTATAAATTTTCAGTATGTTAAAAAAAAAATTTCGGATGGTTGCTTTTAGGGGGAAAATAACGCAGTTCAAAGTTGAGCGAAAATGGTCTAAAAACCATACTTTACGGCCCCTTAACTATAGAAAGCAACGCACTCCAACCCAAATAACTATGGGTTCCTCATAACTACACACTGTACAATCAATAAATGTAAACATAACCATGGGGTAGCGTTTCTGTAAAAAACTACAGCGCACTGAAAGGCGTCTTTTAGCCGTTTTACCAAAAAAGCGCTGCATAACATCAAACTTTGGGAATTTTTACCAAGCGAACAAAATTTTTTTGGGGGGCTACAAACTTCAGAATGTTCATTTCTCATGACCTACTTTGACGTATAAAAAAATAAGGAAAATCAAAAATTGTCACTGCCAAAATTTCTCTGTTTTGTTCGATTTTCAAAATAATGGTTCTTTAATTATATTTTCCTATTTTAAATAACATAAGCCGCCGCTGCAGGATAAAACTGTTCGTTTGTATTAAGCTTCTTCTTTATTGGAATTGGAAGCTATGAGTAGTCAGTTTTTAGTTTCTTATTTTATGAAATGCTGGAACTCTATAAAATAACTTGAAAAATAAAAAAATTCTATGTATTGGAAAAAAAAAAAAACCTCAGAAAATAACAAGCTTGTATAATTATACATACTTCTAAGAGTAGATTCCCTGTGGATTTATTAAGCAACTAGCCGGGTACCCGGCCCTGCCCGGGTTTCGGCGATGTATGGTGTTTTAGTGACACTGGTTCATGAATTTTTCAACATTAAAGTGCATATCTATACACACAATGGCTACTTCTGTAAACAATGGCAATTTTTTCTGACTGGACAAACCAAAAAACTGTATTGCACACCTTAAATACAAATGCAAGCTACGAACAATGTTTAGGTAAATCGGAAATGTTATAAGCTTGGTACAGGGTGCGACGGAGAAACTTGCAGACTTGAAAAGTCAACTAAGGGAAAAGTACATCATGTATCAGTTTACTACTTTTTATAAGATATAGTACCCATTCTGAATTTTTATATTAGTTAGATTTAAAAGCTACATCGGGAGGAATGACGGCCCCTGTTAATGATGCACTCATTTACCCTAGATTTGTTGCATTCTTTCGAGCATATCGACTGATGGGATGTTGGTGATAGCAAGCCGGATGTTGTTCTCCAGGCGTTGCAGGGTCCGAGGATTGTCGTTGTAAACGATCGATTTGAGAGACCCCCATAAAAAATAGTCACAGAGTGTCAAATCGGAAGAGCGGGCCGGTCACGGTACGTCGCCTTTTAAGGAGACGTTATCACTCAACTGGTGAACCACAGCAAGTTTGTAGGGATGAAACTGGAGTTCGTTGTGAAGAATTCGTCTCAGTGTCCAATCAAAAATACCCAAAGCAGCAGCGTGTTTACGCGCCGAACGCCTGGGAGAGCGCAAAAACGACTCCCTCACTTTTTCGACGTTTTCTAGGGTTCTGGACATCCGTTGACCTCCTGGGCCTCTGTTTACCACACTCTCACTTTCCCCGAATGTTTTCACCCACAAAAAAATCGATTCCCAGCCAGGAATGGGAACAACGGGCTGAATTTTGAACAGAGTTCGGAAGGTATGTTGAGTGGCGACCACCGAAAGATTATTTGAAAAGTAAGATTCGGCGGCGAACGCTCGTTGCTCCTTTGTCCAACGCATGGCGACAACTAAACTATGAGATAACAAAACTTCAGGACCCTCTCTTTAAAATGAGACTCTTCCCACTCCTTTCTGACCACTCCTTGCTAATTAGCATCCAATAAAAATCAGCAAGTTTCTCTGTCGCACCCTGTAAAATCAATCGCACTGGAGTCAAGTATTTCCAAACATTATACGTAAAATAAGTCCCATCATTAGTTTAAATCCTTGTGACTACATTGGTGAAATCATCTTATGTACCTAACTTAGAAATTTTTTGACTATAAACATTTTCTGTTCTCTAACTGTTGCCAAAATCAATTATCTTTTTATTTACCCCGCTAGCACTATTATTGGCACAGATGAATATAAAAATCCTAAGAAAGCAATAAATTTCATACTTACTCCATCGAAGCCTAGGTTCAAAATTTTCACCATGATTACTATTAATATTGTTGTTGCATGGCAACCAAATTTTTGCAACAATGCACTGAAAATTTAATTATTTAACGGGGAAATTAAATGAAATTTACTATTTTCCATAATAACTTTTTTAAACTAAGCTTTTTAGAAATAAATTATAGCTTATCCTGCTCTCTGTTACTGTAGCTATCTAACGGTGCAAAAATGGTTAAAATCGGTTCAGCAGTTTGGAAGATTACCCCGGACATACGGTTTCAGAAGTAGTCTTTTATGTATATAGATAAAAGCCCCAAAACGTACTTTCATTATGTCCTTCATTTTGTCCAAACACTCTGGTTGCCCATTCAGACTACATCAAACTGGATCAATTGACTGCATAGTTTTTTGCCTTATATTTCTGAAAAATCATATTTAGATATGGCCTAATGAGCCTCTCCGTTATAAATACCGTAAATAGTTGATGATTATAATTTTAAAAATTGTTTCCAAGCATCAAAACATTTTCCAAATTGATGTTTAGATGCCCCAAAAGAAAGTCCCACCTTCTTCACCTTGGGCGTGTCGGGCAGGCACCTCATACAAGGTGTGAAAGCTTTTTCTCTTCAGGTAACTGGTTCAGCGGACGGATGGATTCAGATCGAGGCTAAGAAAACAACTGAACAGGCGACCTGCCCACATCGGAAGACAGAGAAGTATCTTTCGCCTTGACGCGGATGGGAAGTCATTCTCCGGGCTCTGAACTTGTATGCGAGAAATTAAGTATTTCAAAATCATTTAGGTTCTGAAGACTGGAGAGACATTGAGAAGGTTTTGCATTCTCTTTTATCGGAAGAAAATTGTTCGAAAATTGGGAAATAACTCTGATTTTTTTATCACCAAACTCAGAAGCGTTCATCAACTAATACTCGTAGTAATTCCATCTGTTGGAGCACATCTCTGAAAGCTGAAGGAAGTACCTCTCCCCCGCCCCCCGCCTAATTTGATTACCATTTTGAAGAGAAAAAAAAAATCTGAAAGTGACTTCAAATTTCGTGTCTTGAATTCAGCTTTCAGTCTACTCCCCCATAAGAAGCAAATACACGAGTAAAATAAAATAAAGAGAGAGAGAGAGATAGATAAAGAGGAGAAAGATAGTTGGAAAGAGATAGAGATACAGTTGTTTTAGGAGTATAAAATAAAAAATTATGTCTCGCGAAAGAGTATCTTTAAAAATGAAAACAAGTCAGGAAATAAAATAAATTAATTAAATTATTCTCAATAAAGAAGAAGTCGAAAGCAAGGTTAAGATGAAAAAAATATGTTTCTGTCTATATGCACTTTTCTAAGTAAGTGCTGAAGATTGATTAGAACAAAAAAGTTCTGTTCGAATCTTAAAATTTGCAGATTTTTTTCCTCTCGATTCCATGTTACATTTTTGATTTGTACAATTTGTCGCTCATCAAAATTACCGACAGGGGAACTTGAGCACTAAATAAAGCCTGATCTAAGGCAGTAGATTCACTGTGGACAAAATGTATCGAAGAGATCTTGTGATGAGCATGTATAAACAAGATTTTCTTTTGTTTGATTATCTTAAGGGTATTTTTTGAGTACACTCAAACTTTGTTAGCGTTAGTACCTTTCGGAGAAATTCACCAGTTGACCACCATCTGGTGGGAAACAGAGCACCATAATTATGTGCGCCATTGGCACCTGTACCTTACTAGTGGCGCATGAAAGACAGGATATCGCGTCGGGATTATATAAAATCTGCAAAAGACTAAAGGTCTCTTTACAGCCCATAAGAATAATCTGTGAATTCTGCAGTTTATTGATCAATCAATTTATTGTTTTCTGGAAAGAGCTCTTTTTGTGAATTCCCACAAGTACCCAGAGCAGGGCCTAATTTCCCAATAGGCAGACTAGGCGGCACATTTTTAGGGGCGGCAACTTTTGCTTTCCCATGTTTTTTTAATTGTTATTCTTGAAAGAAAAAATTAGTATTCTTTCATTTTTGATAGCGACTTCCTTTTCTTGATATTTAGTAATGTTTACTTTCTCACATGTTATGAAAATGGCGTTTAGAGAAAAGTCGCCACATGAGATTTTTGGTTCATCACTAAAGTTTATTTAATTGTGGTCTCTTGAGTGATTGACGCGTATTTTCTCGTTTACTCATTATTATTGTATTTAAAAATTGTTTTCTGTTAATAATGCGTCTTGGAGGCGAGCAAATATGAGTAACAAGCGAAGAAGTCTGAATGGTTCTAAATAAAGGAAACATGCTAAATTAAAAACCGAAAAATAAAAAGTCTTCAAAAAGCTTTTGAAACATGATACCAAGGCCGTATCCAGGGGGGGGGGCTCGACGGGCCCGCCCCCCCCCCGAAACCCAAAATGTTTTATAATGTAAAACAGAAAAAAAAAATATTTTTTTTTTTTAATTTCAAATGGCAAAAAAAAAAAAAGTTTTTTTTTTCCTTTTTCCTATTGAACGAGTGAAAATTTGAAGTACAAAAAAAAAAAAAGGACAATTCAAATTCTCATTAACTGCAAAACATACTTGAAAACAAGACTCTCATTAGCACTTCCAGCTCTCTTTCCCAAATCAATTCAGGCTCAAGGCAAGCTACTTGTCAGTTTGATCGGCGCTCCACCTCCCCCATAAAACTTATAAAACTTACACCACTCAACTTTTACCCCCTAATCGCCGGACCCCTAGTTCACGACTAGGCTGAGATTGCGTCTCACTGCCCTGATTCAACAAAGAGGGTACTTTGTTGGTCCCCATTTATAAGCATTTGTATCCCACGAGGGATTTTAATAGCTAAACATGTCTTCAATCAACAAGACCACACAAAAACGGATACGTTCACAGACCCTCTGCTTTTTTAGACGCTCACCAATCTTAAACAAAAGTTACTTAAAAAAAATTCCATTTACAAATGCTTAAAACCTTGAAAACTTTGTTAAACGTAGCTGTAAACCTTGAATTTTAAAGTTTCTAACACAAATGGGGGGGGGGGGCATCAAGTTGCGCGAAACTCAGCTCCTTGATTAAAAAAATATTCTGCGTAATGCAAAAATCATATTCCAGCATTTTTTGTAGCATATTTTCAAAAACATTTTTTTTATGACTCACATGTTTCATTTCTGACTATTCATTAAATACTTAATTCAGTATTTTAGAAGTTACTTTGTAAATGATTCCTTTATTAATACGTTAAGCACGAGAAAAAATATTACCTACCTGTATTCTTTTTCGTTTTCTGCAGTACTAGTGATTGAAAAAGAAATATTGTCATGATAAGTATTTTTTAATATCTATTTTTAATCTTTAAAAGATGTGTCTTTCAAAGTTTTAACAATTTCGTAAGACTGTCCAATCAACTATTAAAACATCAGAAACTGGAAAGTGCAAATGAAATGCTTTAAAGAATTTTAACTGTTCTAGAGTCTTTGAAAATCAATAAATACCTTTTTGAAACTCCTTTAAGTGCTTCAAACCTATTTCTTATCAAATAATTAGAGATGGAACGAAGCTTCGGCCGTGCCGAAGCTTCGGTCTGGCCGAAGCATGAGTTGTGATTCGGCCGCTTCGGCTGCTTCGGCTGCTTCGGCCTGAAATTTATGCTGCAAATTTTCTGTTCCAATTATTATCATATAAGATAGTCTTTTTAACTCAAAATTGTTCCTCATGATAAAGCATAATAGAAGCCAGAATGCATTCAATAATTAATAAAATATTTATTAACAATATGTTCTTTTAAATATTACATTTCGTTATATTTGTTCAAAAAACTTTTGTTTTAAAATAAAAGCTATATAAATATACTGCATTGAGTATTTTTCAATGATTTCTAGCTTTGAAACTTTGAACAATGGTAATGGTTCTTATGTGTACAAGGGCAGATGTGCAACTATTATGCATCCTGAATTACTTTCGTTTAAAATTTTATATTTTTTGAAATTTATAGGTACACAATTTCAGTTTTTTTAAAGAGATGCATTAATCTATTAACATATATTAACTTATTATGTGTTTCATTGATCAAGATTCTAAACAACAAAATCAGGATATAGTAAAACAAGTAAGTAATTGTTAATACATAACTTAAAGCTACATCTTATTTATTTATTTTTGTATAAATCAAAATATGAGGAAGGGGTCCAGTCCATTAGTAGCACACATCCATCCAAGATCCGCATTTTAAGTATTTATAGTTAAAAAAGAATAAATTGTGATTAGTTGATTAACTTTAAAAAAGATTCGTCATTTATACTTGAATTAATAGAATAATACCTGCTCATTTGTCACACACCTTAGAATTATGATGTAAAAAAACCAAACCCTCCCCCCTCCTCCTTTTTTTTTGACAAAACTCAATCTTGGAATGAATAGCTTCTTTGAACTTGTGACATTATTAAATAATCCTCTTAAAATAAATACCAAATGAAAGACAAGTAAAAAAGAATGCATGATACTATTTTTTCGAATTCACCAAAAACTGAAGCATTTTGCATTAAGAATATTAAGATATAATATATAACACAACGTAAATAGTAGTAGATTGGGTAGTTCTAAGGTATAATACATGATCATATCAGTTAAAAAAAATTATAAAACATCAACTGAACTGCAGACTGAACTTTTCATGTTCCAAGTAGAGCTCCCTACTACTAATTTGCAATACAAAAATAGTAATGTCGTCTTTTCTTGTACTAGCAGTAGCAGTACAAAGCAAAACAAAACAAGAAAACTTTTAATTAGTGAAATTAATTTAAGAATGACTCAGTAAGCTGAAAATGTTGTGTAGTATTAAGAACATTAAAATAAAAACAACCAAAATAAAAATAAACTTTAATTAATGAAATCAATTTAAGAACGCCACAGTAAGCTGAAAATATTGTGTAACGCTAAGAATTAAGAATATTAAAACATATGGAGAAAAGTATAAAACTCTACGCATTTATTATGCATTTAATCCAAAAACTTCAATATGTGCGCTAGCCGAAGCTTCGGCCATTAGTTGGCCGAAGCTTCGGTATTCGGCGCTTCGGCCAAATGCCGCTTCGTTCCATCTCTACAAATAATTAAACTATGAATTAACTAAATGGCCAGAATGTTACTCTCTCGTTACTTATTTTTTAAATCTCTACACTATTTCTTTTAAAGAATTTTATGTGTTTTATACTATTGGTTATTTTATGTTACTAAGTGCTGTGTCTGTCGGCGAGTTGGGGAACTGATCAAAAACTACTATGTAACTGTAGGGAAAACCGATGCAAGCAAGTGATAATGTGTTAATCTTTTCTCCTCCCTTGTCCTTCCTCTCTGTCGCTTAATGTTAATCTTTTGTTAGACTAAACATTTTTTTATGCTTTGATTAATCTTAATTTGCAAAAGAATGCAGAAAATGTATGATATTGTTGCTTGGCTACTTTTCCAACATGTTTTTGAAGTCCCAATTGCCCCATATAAGGCCTCAAAATGCAGAATTTTAAAACTTTTTTTTAAAAATGTACTCGGGGGAGAAACCCCCGGACCCCCCAAAATTACGGATATTCTACCTCAGTTAAAATTCCCTCACTTCTCATTGCATATCTCTCTTGATACCATTACCCCCAATAAAGGTTAGTTCAAGAAAATAATAAGAATAAAGAAAATGAAAAAACACACACACATTAAACATCGTTGGAGGGGGGGGGTTCAGCTAGAAATTAGACTCATAACACACACAAAAATGTATGTGTGTTTGGGCAATATGCGAAACTGGGCCCCTCCCGAAATTTTTTTCTGCATACGGCCTTGCATGATGCATATTCTTAGAATGGGTAATTTCCAAAAGCGGAATATTTGGACATTTTGGGATGTAATTCAGTTTCAATTTACAGATAAACTCCCATCAAAAGTGAGGAATGGTGAGAAACTCAGTAAACGTATGACATAGAGGAAATTGTGCAAATCATACACAAAACTTTATAGGGCTAAGAGGAAATAATAATAATAATTTATTAATTGATACATGTAAATATATACTATACTTACATACTGTAAATATTATTAAAATTGGAGCCATGTAAATAGTTTCCTACCCCAAAACAGTAAAAAGCCAACAGGCAGGTGTCGAGTTAGCGATATTCCACTGTATGGACTATATGGCTTCCCCTCTTATCAGAATATTCGTTTTGTTATGGCTAAAAAAATCCCGGGAAAATTCTAGCTGCGTTGCGCTAGTGTTAGCGGGTAATATTTTCGCAATCACTAAAACTTACACACACATCTTTAATGATCAAATAAAAAATAAAGAACTTCCTCCGGAAATTTACAGGTCGATACATTTCGATGTGTTGAAGTTTGGAAACATCCAAGCAATGAACATTTGGAAATGAAAATCTCGACATTTAGTTTAGAGCTATTTTATTCGATTCTCGGGATAAAAAAAAAGCAAGAATAAAATTGTGTAATGAATACACATTTTAATAGGAGGATACAAAAGTAATGTGACAACAAAAAGCTCATTGTATGAATGGACAATAAGAAGGTGACTACTCTCGGTAACTAGCTGGTTGTACATGAATTAATAAATAAAAAATCAAATTCCGGCTCAAAGCAAAAACAGCGGCGGAAAAAAGTGACAAAAGTAATGAAGTTTCTTTTTCGTTTTTTTTCGACAACTTATTGTTCAAGTCTATTGCTCTTATGTTTCATAACGCAGCTTTACCTCTCTGAAAGGTTGCAATTCCTTTGAAAAGGATTATTAACTGTGACCGTAGAATTATTTGAAATCAAGGCGGAAATGCATTTTTAAGAACAGGTGTATCCGATGTGAACCTCAGAAACAGCGTGGTGGCTTTTTATTTTTTGTTCTAATTCGCAGAAGTGAGCAATTTCCGAAGAAAGGGTTCAACGAACGTTAGAACCTCAGTTTTTCTATTGCAAACCCCTCCCAAATAAGCCCGATAGATGTTTCTGGAAGAAGTTTTTACGACAGCCAATCTTTTCAGCCCTTGATCAGCACAGGCTTCGAATTCGGCTATTAATCAATGACTGCCCACACATCGTTGAAGAGTTGACAGTTTACGAGCGTTGTTCTTTCAGCGTTCTGGACATCACAAGTCATTTTCTCTGTTGACTTTGTTTGTAGATTGGTGAATTGGATGATCCTTTGACTAACGAATTTAGATGCTTTCGCTGCATTAGTTTAGTTACGTAGGTAAACAACTTCTTCAAAGGCAGGTGCTATTTCCAGACCT
This sequence comes from Uloborus plumipes, assembly GCA_038373865.1. NCBI lineage: Eukaryota > Metazoa > Arthropoda > Arachnida > Araneae > Uloboridae > Uloborus > Uloborus plumipes. The sequence continues at coordinate 17,161 of JAXGGA010001779.1, read as the reverse complement.
CCGTGTATGATATTTAGACATGTTTTCCTCTTCCTCATAATTTAACCCTTTATGTCCAAAATTAATTTAGCAATGAATTTTTGCAATTTTTTTAAATTGAAAATACATTATACAACTTATATACCGATATAAAAATTTTGACAATCAGTACTGTCTAAGCTCCCCTACGCCTTAGGGCCCATAAGAAAACTGCTTCCAATCGCAGGTACCATCTGTCGACCTCTCAGCGAAGTACAAGGTGTGGTTCTTTCAAGTAAAAGAATGATTCCAGCCATTTAAGATTCATAATACTAAAATAATATAAGCGGACTTCTGAGTCTCGTCGGGGCATAAAGTGTTAAAGCTATGCTATTTTTTTTCATTATAAGTTACCAGCTTAAGGACGTTATATTGTAAAATTGTAATTTCAAATCCTAGTTTATGAACCTGTAAAAATACTTTTAAATTTCTTCAAAAATATTTTTGCCACAAATAGTCGAAATTCTCCTTTAAGCAATTATAGAACTTACCGAGTACATTAATTTATTATTATAGGGCGAAGCAAAAAAACTTTCTCAATTTTCAATATGCCCCAGTGTATAAAAGTTGTGTAATGGTGAGTAAAACTCGTGCAAAAAATCGAGTCAAATCAAATACGAGTAATATTTTCCGCTTCCTCACGGGCCCACAACTTGATTCTTGAAAAGTCATTTTTACCCCCACTTTACTTAAACGGTTGTCGAAAATGGTGACTTTGCTCATTTCCCTGATAAATGAAATGTCTTTTACCTCATCTTAATTACTTTTGCGAACGAAAAACACTTCGCGTTTTGATAGTCTAAGATCTATTCTAAAAATTAAAAAATATATATGTAATATATTTATTTAAAAAATTTTATTTGAAATATATTCAGTCATCTTTGAAATAATTTTTTCGTCAGTCAAAAATATGTTCTCGTTCTTGTTTTGGAGAAATTTCTTTTCCACTGTTCATAAAATGGAAAGATATTTTGGTTTTTTAAGAATTGTTTAGTTTGCATTGAGTTTTTGCGACTGATGCTAGCTACATTTGTGCTATAGAAAATGAAGTCAGGTTATGAAAGGAAGAAAAACGTATTTTGTTAGAGTTTTTAAATTCTTTTCAGGTAAATAGCAAAATTCTAACAAAACTTTCTTTTTGTCATTAGAAATTATTTCAATTTGACGTATTATTAAAACCCCCGTTATCGAAACAAATTCCAATTTTTGTTTTTATGATACGTTTCAACACTTAAAAATATGAATTAGTTGAAGGTAATTTTTTAATTTTATTAAATTCAGGTTTACATTGAAAATGCGCGATTCTGTATTTAATGTGGTTCTCGTCTGAATTATCTTTTCCACAAAAATATTGCGTTCAATGACAGAAACTTTGTACATTTCCTTCGTAAAATTTACAAGTAAGCAGAAACGGTTAGTTCTCTTCTGGAGAACGTAAATAAAGGTACTGAAATTATCTTAGCTGTTCTGATAAAAAGAGTGACATAAGAGTTCAACAAATAAAACCGTTTTTGTCTGGTAGTAGCACTTAAGATAATGCGCAACCATATGTAATTTGACATAACATTTTACAGTAAAGGATAGAGAAAGAGTTAGATATAATTTTACTACATGTGAGTACAATTTTAGTTACTCTTAAGATAATATGCACATTAATCTAGCGTTCACTGCTACAACTCAAAATAGATTAATTCCTCATTAGAGGTATTTGAGAATTTCAACAAAAATTTTAAAATTTGGTTTTACACTTATTATTTGTTTTTCACTTATCTGAGGCTAAATAACGTTTCGGATTTTTATAATCATGTGTGGAAGTAATCATTCTTAAGTACGCGTACGCGTGCAAAATGCACAGTAATAAACTGTGAAACTAGTCATTTTAGTTTATAACTATAATCTAGCAATTTTACAGTAAATTACTGTGAAATTACTATAAAGTTAGCTGTATGATACTGTAAAAACTACAACTTTTTCTTGCAATGCATTTGTCATCCTTGCAAAAGCGCCCCTTTCAACACAACTCAATTAAAAGTGATAAATTCTTCATCGAAAAAAAAGCGCATGAAAAATTATGCAGATTTGAATGCATCCAAATCATGATTGCTTTTTAAAGAGCTTCTTGAAAGATGAATACTCATTTACATTTAAACGATAACCATTTCTCCGGTAATGAACCTGTTTCAGAGCTTCTCTGCAGAGCGACAAACTTATGCCGTGTCAGCTGTCACACCGGCAACGGTCTTGACCTTCTTAATTCTCCGTCTCTTTAAACTTTTCTCGTAGTAAACTAGAGGTCACAATCCGGTAATTGAAGCGACAGAAGTGATTTTGTGGACGAGAATATCAATAAAAGCGGGTGCTGTGATTAGGAAATGGTATAATTACTGGTGAATTATATCGACAGCTACATTGATGTGTCAGTGAGAGTTTGTTTCACTACGTGGCTCTCGTGGCATTTTGCATTGCATAATTAATAAAACGAGAATGTTTTTGATGAAGAAATAACACATTAAGACGCAAAATTTCGAATTTGTACTTCCGATTTCGAGTCTCGTAGCAATGAGTTACAAGGAGGCCATGATGAATCTCCAGGAATGTGAAATAACTCGAATATTCCTTTATTTCGAAGTGTTCATTGGGTCACCAGACTTTTGAGAATGCTGTGGGAACTTCCTATAACTCGAACTAAGTGTTTAGCCGGTCCCTTGGGACTTCGAGTTATCGAGACTCGACGGTATTTATTCGTTTTATACGCGCTTGTAATTGAAGGGGCAAGTGGATAAAGGTGATATGTGACACCGTTTTAAACTTCTAGAAAAAGCTTTAAAAAAAAGTTGTTTTTCATTTTCCAATGAATTGAATCTCTTAATATGTTAAAAGAATATGACAGTTTTACCCGTTGAAAAAAATCCATTAAAAAAATTTTTTTTTGAAAGCGTTTCTAGAAATTTAAAAAGTTGTCACATATCACTTTTATCCACTTGCCCCTTCATCTGCAATAAAAAATAATTTCAGGAAAAAAAACCCCTGTGGTTAATGTACAGAAAGAAAATATTATTTGAGCTATTTTGTATGAATTCTGGATACTGATCGTTACAGATGTATGTATTTATCTCCTATTTTGGAACACAAAATTTAGGAAAAAAATATGGTCAAATCAAAACTAATGTAATGATTCTGAATTTTAGAAAATAGTTCAACTAAAGAACATCCAAGAGACTATACTTTTAGTTTAAGGGTTATAGGTATTCTTTTTGGAGTTCAAAAACTCCCAATTTCGAATATTGTTCACGTCTTTTAGTAACTTTTTTGTGAAATTTCGTGAATTAAAAAAAAAAAATCTTGAATTACGTTAAATTAAAAATATATTTTTTAACTAAGCAAGTAACATTAAAAAGAAAAACATAAATTGATAGTTTAAAAACTAAAAAAACACGCATGTGTGGCAATATGAGGCGAAGCCAGAATCACAAGTGTGACATTTGAACTCACACTCTCAAGTACTTCTTTACTTAACATCATATGTATAAAAAAAGTCAAACTTTTTTTAAATGTAAATCCATCCTGGGTGTCATAATAAAACATTCCTGTAGAAATATACTGGAAAAATTAACTTAAAATTACTTTTTAAGCACTTAAAACTTGTATCACCTGTGTGACCTTTTTGTAATGGAAAAAACGTACAACATTTTGAAATTAATATATTTCTGTGAATTTTGATTAGAACAATTATTATTTTTTTAAAATCCATATACCAAAAGAACCAAATCAAATGAATCTGTAAGTAAAAATACTAAAATAATAGTTTTTCATACAGAAAAAGTTGATTTACTTCTATCACCTGTGTGACCATGGGTATCACCTGTGTGACATCATACAACATTTTCAAGTAAATCGAGTAATTTAAGGACAATAGCTAGTATTTTATTAATATATATGAACGAATACAAATAAGTTACAGCAAATATCTAAATTTAAATGCTAACGAGTATTTACAATTTCTTGGTAACAATCTTTTTAACCCTTTTCGGCGCGCGTGATTAAATTTTTAGAAATGTGCTGAAAAAACGCTATAAAGGAGTTTAACTGATAGGATGATTAGGCCACTTCCAATTATTTACACTCCTATGCATGACAGAAATTCATTATAGTCCACCTTTTGAGGTTACAGAATTGTACGAATATGACTTTCTGTTTCATATTCGGTCTTCATAGGAAATCCTGATGGATGGTTCTTTCTGTTGAGAATTAACGTATCCAATTAATTCGGAAACATTTTCAACGTTCACCTCAAAATGATGAATTCCCCTTATTCCTGGAATCACAGGAACAAAACACCACAGGTTAAGATTTTCAGTGGTTTGTTTTATTTCTTCATTGGAAATAAATAAAACATTGGTTTGACTAAGAAGTTTTTCCGCAACAAGAAAAAAATCTCTCGCAGACTGCACAACATCTTCATCGTGCTTGGCCATGACTTCTCTGCAAACCATTGACTTAGCCAAACCTCCGATTCCATCTACTACACCTTTAGTATGGGATGTGGCGGTGTATTTCCAACTGAAGTTTCTATTATGCTTTTTAGCTAAGTGCATTAAAAATCGGCACATGTATTTATTCTTAAACTCAGACGAAGGTCTGTCACTCCAGATTATTTCTTCAAAAACGGTTTCGTCAGTAATTAAGATATCATACAGTTTAAGTAGAATGGCAGCTACCACATTTTTGTCTTTATGTTGAGTGTCTGAGCATACCAAATATGTATTGCATTTTCCGTTTAAAAATACAGCTACAGTGAATAATGTAACTGTTTTTCTACTCCACAGTGCCGACTGTATTTCGTTTTGGTATTCGCACGAATACCCCATAGCAAAGTCACATTGTAGAATTCATTTTCCTTTTGCACTTTTATCCAAGAGAAATTCTTTTTCCTGAATTCTTTTAATATGTACATGCTTCAAAAATTGCGGATAGTCATTTTCAATTTGCTTTTTCAATGCTGAACATGTGTCTTCATGTAACACTTTAACCAGCACTGTGTCTGTTTTTTCCCCATTGTTGCCACTTTATAACCTTCTTTAGGTCAACATTTGTTCGGATGTTTTTGCCATCGGAACAATTCTGGCATGTTCCATTCCAACAGTTTAAACTGCTCGCATCACACAAAATTGTGTTCAAAAAGAATGAATCATAAGTTATATTTAAAACTTTAAGATTTAAAAGAAAATTTTCATGTATTTTACAACGGCATTGATCCGATGGAGTATTTTTCATCAAAAGTACGTTTGTTGGACGCAAGTCTTTGAAAACTGTAAAACTGATTTTCATGTCAGGATGAGAATCTTTGAATACAGTAAAAGCTTCCCTTAAATACATAGTCAAATAGAACTTCCTTAAAATCATTTTCTCCCCCTTTTTCCCAACAACAGATGGTTTCTTTCATACCAGCACATTGGTATGATATATCAGGTCTGTAAAAAAAGTTTTTCACTACTTCTTCAACGTCCTCGTTTTTAAAAGTTGATAAACTAATGTCCATTTTATTAGTAAACTAGCGGTACCCGCACGGCTTTGCCCGTGGTATAAAATTAAAAATTCATTTGTAAAAAATTGATATAGCAGAAAAAATACTCTATTTTAGTTATTCAACTGTAATTCTTTTAAAGAATGATATAAAAATTTGGCATGGACCCCACACTACTTCCTTTTACGTGTAAATTTCTTAGTAGATGCCTTAAGTGATAAAATAGTGCTTGGAGTGAGCAAGATAACAATTCAAACATTTACATCCCTAGTTTGCCACAAAACAATGCAAAAAAATGTTTTTCATTGATTAATCTCCTAAACATTGCCGATTTTAACATCATTCAGTGGATTTTTCGCAAAATATCGCCAATAGCGCCAAATTGAACCAAAATAAAAAAATAATTTTTTTCGCCAAATTTCCCGCCAACTTGGCGATCTGTCGCCAAATTGGCGTCAAACACTTGGCGACTAAAAGCTTGGCTATATTTCGCCAAGTGGTCGCGCCAATTCATATCACTTTTGTCTGCATTGAAATTAACACTGATTTACCCCATAAAAGGGGTAAAAACCCCCTTGGGGGACAAAAATAAGCCAAAAGAGAAAATAAGAACAATTTTGCTGCTCACAGAAATCTTACCAAAGTTTAAAAGAAGAAGAAAGTTTTCTTTCCTACCTTCAAAAACAAAATAATAGAAATTTCGTGCATTATTCTTCACCATGATAATAAAAACAATAAACATCGACAAACATCAACCAGCAAATGATAAATTAAAAGCCAAACTCGTTCACTCAAGCCATTTACTGCAATTTATATTGAAATTAAAAAAAAGGAAATAAAATATGTTTTGCCAGACGATAAATTTAGAATGGTTTACTATCATGTTGTTTCTTTTTTGACCTCATTTAGTTAAACAATGGGCGCGTTCAGAGTACGCGCCCGAGCTTCTCGGGAAGCCCGGGTTCTTCCCAAAGCGTTCAGAGCTGCCATTTGGAACGCCCGAATTTCCCAAATGCTGTCCAGAGTAGACGCCCGAGCTTCCCGGGCTCAAGCACAAGCAGCCCAGGAAATTTAGCTGGGCAGATAAGTCACGTGTTTGGGCGTTTAGCAAAGGATGATGCTCATTGGCTGAAATTTATTGCTCTTTCGTCTGCTAGGATTTACGAAGAGTGACTAAAACAAAATCTTGAAAACACACACACAATGGTCAAAAATACGCTCGCTATTTGCTGTGATGAATCTGAAATGGTACATTTCCTTGAGAATCGGTTATTGCAGGAACAATCCTGTCAGATAAGCGAGATCGATGAAATTCTTTACTTACTGTTAGGCCTATTTCATCGTAAATTCCTTCATTTAAAATAACATATTTCTCATTAAATTCGATAAGTCATTTCGATCCCACGCTCAACCATGACGGTAGATGAACAATAATTGCCGCCAAGGTTATGAATGGTATCATTTTGGGCCGAAATATAGGAGCGAATGCAGGATTGTTCCTGCATTGACCGCCGCGTAACTTTCTGCTGTTGTGTCCGCCATTTTGTTTCTTCCCGAAAGGCACAAGTGCTGTCCAGACCACAACTTTCCGGGCTCGACCCGGCAGCTATTTATGACGTCACGGCTTAAACGCCCGGGCGGCCCGGGCGAATACTCTGAACGCAGCCAATGTTTCCCTCTTCTACACAACTCGTCAGATAGCCAAAATATCTCTAAACTCACAACAATGGTACGTGTCAGTTTCTTCCTTCTCTACCTTTTTTAAAGAAAGGACTCGATTTCTCATTTGATTGACAGGTGCCATCTTATCACGATTTTATTATATTTCATTTGACTAATTTTAATAAGGCTTGGAGTTTGGATTGCTACAAAAACAAATACATTTTTAAAATTATTAATGGAAAAATAACGAAACAAATAAACGAAATAAAAACGTAACCATGGTAACAACATTAAAAGTTGATTTCCGTTGATAAAATAATTCATTTCAATAACCATTTTAGAATCGTTTGGCTTGCTTTACTGAAGATAAGCCTTGAATTCCGGGATTCTAAAAACAATTATTACAGCTCTCCTGATAATCGTAGAAACTTCGAAAAAACATCATTTTGTGCAGAAAATTTCAAGCTTTCGAATGACATAAGACTTGAAAATGTGTATGGAATATTTCTTCCCTATTTTATCGAATTTCCGCTAAGAATTCGAATAGAAAAAGAACGAAATGTAATGTTCGAAAAATCGCTTCGAGGTGCAAAACTACATGCTACAAACTAATTTTGTGCTAAGTGGCATGAAAATCGACCGAACGGTTTTGGCGCTACGCGCGTAACAGACAGAAAGAAAGAAAGACAGACAAACCTTCAGCTTTATTATTAGTAGAGATAGAGAAGAGATAGAGATAGAGATTCCAACCCCACTCTTTTAGCTAGTCCCATTACAACTGCTTTTTGCTTGCGTGAAGAAGCTGAAAGGTTTCTTGCACATCTTTTCACTGCTTTCCCAAGTGACTGAGGTTTCTTAAATAAACCAAAAGATTGGCCATTTAGAGATTCAGAATATTTTGCTTCACTTTGCTGTTCACATGATTTAAATTCTTTCCTTTTCTTATTTTCACGAGATTTGCGTTTCCTTTCTGCTGCTGCACTTCGATACGCTTTTAGTTGACTGGTGCTCATTTTTGAAATTCTATTTCTTCTGCTAGATTCACTCATTTTATTTTGATTCGATTAAAAATCTGGATCATTTTCAGTCTTCTTTCGCTTGTACTTTTTCTGACTTAAATTATGCTTTAAACTTTTCTCGTCATCTTCCATGTTTAGTTTTAAAAGAAAACCAAATTCTTATAATCAAGATTAGAATAATAATGTAATCTGCAGATGCAAACTGGCTAACTTTAAGGAATTGAAAGAATAGAGTTGCCAGATTTTAAAACAGAAAAATATTAAATTTCTTTTTAAAAAATTGTTTATTATTAGCGCCCTCTACTGGAACCAAATGAATTTCAAAAAAAAAAAAAAATTCTTACAGTTATTTGGAACCTGTTTTATCAGTCACACAGGTAATAGTAAATGTCACACAGCTGATAAAAAATGTCACACAGGTGATAGGTCAGTTAAGGGTCAGAAAAAAGGGATCAATTTAAAATGTTTAGTGTTGTTTTATCAGCAATATGTTTTACCTTTGATTGCAAAAAATCAGAAATATAAAGTTATTTTAATTGCCCTAACAAAAACTTTTGTGTGTCAAATATCACCTGTGTGACAAGGGAGATTTTATATGCTATGCTTATTAAATTAAGGAACTAAATTTATTTAATTAATTACATTTAACTGCTTTTAAAATATTAATTATATTCCCTAAAAGTGCCTTTTACGAAAAAAAGAGTTTTCTTGTCAATAAAAATGAAATTATCTCAGTTTTTGAATCAGAAATCAGTATTGAGAAAAAAATCAAGTTTTTAAAAGGTTATAATTGACCTCCACATTAAAAATAAAAATAATTTTTTTTTGAAACTTTTGTTGCTTGTACCATAAACTATGAACATTTTTCTTTCATTTAATAGAAAAAACTCCTTTAAACAAAGAAAAAAACATTTCCAGTGTCAGGCTCATTTTTTCTGGCTTTGCCCATGAACTAAAAACTAAAAAACATATTACTTTAATGTTTAGTTTGTTCACAGCAGCGAGATGTCCCGCTACTAAATATAACTCATTTTTTGAATTTACTTAAAACAACCGGAACAGAGTATAGCTGACCAAACAAATAACTTTTATGTAAAAAAAAGCGTTTGGGGCTTCATATTGGGAAAAAGACTTCTCTTCGTTAGTGTTTTGCAATGATGCACTCCTCGCCAAAATGTAAATGGAGAGGCATCCCACGCTTGTTTTACATTTAAGTTATTGGTTGGTCAGTCATTCTATTGCTATTGTTTAAAGCTAATTGAAAAAAAAGAGTTATCTTTGGCTGCGGGACATCTCGCTGCTGAACAAATTTTACATTGAAAGTTTTAGTTCATATTGTCACAAAAGCGTGTTTTTCTAGTTTTTTAACTGTTAATTTATTACAGTGTAGATAGACATTTCAAAATCACACATTTATAAAATGTCTAACAATTGAACTAGTAGCGATATATTAATGTGCGAGGATATTTAAAGCATACATATAAAAAGCAACACACGAACAAAAAAATCATTCGAACGTGTTAAAACACACGCGAGTGTAATCGTAACCTACATTTAAATTGACCGAAGTTAGCTAAAGCAGGCAAATAATATGTTTCAATCCTTCTGCTCTGTTTATTGAAAGGAATTTTTTCCGAACCTCAAAATCTCCCTTTTTACGACAACTTCTCCGATTTAATTCGATTCAACTTCTTCCCTTTGAATGGGAGATTTAGATGTTTACTGGATTGTGAAATTTAGAAGAATTTGAGTCGGTGCACGAAAACCTCTAGCACAGTGTGGTATCTTTGGGTTAATTTGGATAACCGCATGGTTTAGTTCCGTTAGAAACTAGTACGTTGTGGCCATAACGAAACTTTCTTCAATGGTTTGTATTTGGAATCTTCTGCATTCCAAATACAAAATAAAATAGTCGCTCACTTAGTTGCCGATAGCGCTAATCTTCCAATTATCGTAATATCGCTGCAAAAACAGTCAAAGAGCGAAATGGGGGAGTTTCCGAAATTTCAAAAGTATTTTTTTCTGAAAGAGCATGCTTCAAAACATAGGGATCGACCATTTTTTTAATTTTTTGACACAGTTATACATATTTTATGAATTATTTTAACCGGTGCGCAGATGCTATTCCGAATAAAAAACATCTGAGCATGACGTCAGTGGTGCACGTAAGCGCGAAATCTAATTGGTTGTAGTGAGATGACGAAGGTCGTAACGTCACCGATTCCAGCGATTGGAGAGCTGTTAGGTGCACCACTGACGTCACAAAAACCACTCCCCGTTTTCAAGTTAAGGTATTTAAAAAAAATAATAAAAAATAAACTGTTGGGAAAATTAAAGTATTATCAGAGCCCATGTTATTTTTTTTATATCATTCTATCAATTTCAGTAACAAATTGACTAAAGGAAACTCCCCCATTGGAAGTCAATGTAAAAGCCTTGTTCAGATTAATTACAAACATTTTATTTGTTAGCAAATAGAAAATAGCAACAGTTAAAAAGTTTAAATCACTAAAAATTTTCGGCCGTTTTGATAACAATTGAAAAGCGTGAAAGCAACCTCTTAATGGATTTATCTTTCCCATTGCCGGCCACCTTGTGTAGTGGTCAGAGTAGTCTGCCATGGATGGTGTGGCCCCGGGTTCGAGTCCCGGCTTTGGCATGGATGTGCTCTCTCTCTCCTGTCCTTGTCCTTTCTTTGTATGAATGTGTTGTTGTGTGAAAGGTTGCCTACCCTATAAACGGGTACCTATGGCATGCGTGTACTGTGGAAGTCGGACTTCACGCCAAATAACGGTACAGTTGGAAAAGTGAAGCAGCGCACCCCAAATTGCCAGCCTGGCTGGCACAAAAAAAAAAAAAAATCTTTCACATTGTTGATAAGCGGAAAAAAACTAAAAATCCCGTTCCCCCTGAAGCGATTGACGCCGAAATTTAATTAGAACTGGCTTTTGTGTCGGTTTAGTGCCGTAGAGTCATTACAGGAGGGGGGGGGGCGCTCCGCCCCGGGTGTCAAACGTCTAGGGAGACACCCATTGCGGACCCAAAAAAAGGAAAAAAAAAGAGAGAAGGAAGAAGAGAAAAGAAAAAAAAAAAGAAAGAAAAAAAAAGGAGGAAGAAAACGCCCCCATATTTTGGTGGGGGGGGGGGATTTTTAGCCGGGCGACACCTCTGTGAAGTGTGACACCAAAATGATTTTAATTGTTTATGAAAGATTCTTATCAGTTCTGAATTTTTTATTCAACATGTACACTGTACTGATGCCATGCATTTAATGTTTTAAAACCATTAGCATCAGTACGAGCGCATTTGCGCCGGCAAACACCCTGGGGAGTGAGATCCATAACGCATTTAAGAGGTTCAGAAACTATAAATATTTAAATTCTGATACATTTTCGAGTATATTTATGCAGTAACATCGCTACAGGGGGACGGTCCAACCCCGGAGGTACCCTTCTGACTTCTGGTGGGTGGCACCCAGAAAATTTTGGGAGATCACGGTGACGTCCCGTGACCTCCCTTTGGGGCCCTCCGGTATCTACGGCCCGCCTGGCATTCCTACGGCCATTTGCTGAAAAAGTAGAAAGTGTTAGAGAAAAGTGCAAATACACTTTAACCCACACACACACACACACCTTATTGTCATATCATAGAAGAAATTAACTGAAAAATCAATTAACAACGAGGCTAATGATTTTCCTGGCTCAGGGTCGCGGCAGGACCAGAGTTGAAGATCAACTCAGTTTATTCTCCCTTCAGAGATAGAATGAAAAGTGTTTTTAAAGCTTTTTATCGCCGAGAGAGCTAGCAACGTTTACGAGTGACAATTTTAAGACGTCTGGCTCTTTAATATATCTTTCCATGCTCTTCTAAGCAGCATGATTTGTGTGTATTTTTACTTGTAAAAATAGTGATTTTTTAACAATTTTGGGTGATTAGAAACTTAAACCTGCCTTAAGTATGTCATGTAATATATCAATGGAAAGCTCCATTTCTTACTCTCACAATGATTTTTGAATTTTTATTAACCAACTTCAACAAAGGAGGAGGTTATACAATTCGTCGTAGATTTTTTTTTTGTATGTTATAAGATTACTCGAAGACGCCTGGACCGATTTCAAAAATTCTTTTTTTGTTAGAAAGGGTTTCATTTCCGATTGGTCCCATCGCCTTGTGGTCCGGGTTCGATAACGGGAGTCTGCAGAAATCTTTCGAAAAAGAATTTGGGATCACAGTAATCGTAATAATAACCAATTTTGAATGTAAGGCTTCTCTGGATTAATTCATTTCTATGGTCTTTTTACCTTCATGTAACGCTGATAACAGTGTTTTGAAATATCTACTTATATTAAAAACTGAGTATTTTTCTATAAGCTGCTTCTTTCTCCTGAACGCCAATGAACTGAAAGTCGAACCAAGTACCGATAGATTGAGAATTTTTCAGGTTTCATTAGTTTTAATTTATATAATTATACGAGTTTAATTAGCGAAGATATCTATTAACGAGTAGTCAATTTTAAAGCGATTTGTCTTAAATGATCAAATATGAAATCCATTATATTATTATAATGGATTCATTCTTACAATGAACTCTATTGTTACAAAACGTGGTTGATATGCATCAGTAATAATAATGATAAAGAGAATTTTGAATGAAGGCTTAACTAAATCAAACATGAAATTCAACTAAATTAAAACTTTATTCTGAACTTTATTTAAAAGCGTAAGTTTTAGTTTTTCAACTATATTTTGATTGTTTTAAGTGCATTTACACTAAAAAGGATGAAATAAAATATTTTTGGAAAAAAAATAGAACCGACTTCAGTTGGAAATTGCTCTAAAAAGTAAAAAATAATTTTTTTCTTTGAACACCATCGAAACTACTTTTCAACATAAGTTTTGAAGTCGGCGCAAAAACAATGTATAGAATCATACGCAACTACAATTCAACTATAGATATAAATTTTAATGGATTCAGGCTCTTTAAGAGCATTCGCATACATTTCATTGATTACCACACATTTGTGTAATGGTACAAACATTTTGCTTTTAATTTTCAATGGTTTCTCTGAAAAATGTTGGCAAAATATAGTAAACATCATTTTACCTATAGTTTTTGGGCCGACTTCAAAACTTCTGTTTTAAAGTAGTTTCGATGGTGTTCGAAGAAAAAAATTATTTTTTACTTTTTAGATCAATTTCCAACTGAAGTCGGTTCTATTTTTTTTCCAAAAATATTTTATTTTACTAGTTAGAAAAGAAGTTGCATTCAAAAAAAAAAATTTTTTTTTCGCACTTTTTAAATTTTTTTAACAGCTCTGTATTTCGCAAACTTTTCAAAGTAGAAATCTAAAGCTTGGCAGGATTACTTATCTAGTCATATGCGTCTTCCACAAAAGTTATTGTTAATGTTGGGAACTGAAGTGAAGTGATTATTTAATTAAACTCAATGAGCGCGCAGACGATTTTTTATTTTCGTGCGCGCTCAGTAAAATTAGTTTGACAAAGTTTTTGAAAGTTGTTCTTAAGATTTTATTTTGGCTCTGTAGTTTTGTGTAGTATTTGCTAAAATAAAAGTGTTTTATTTGTAAAAAATGGCCATCTTTATTGTTCTAACATCGAGCATCGCATAGATGCAGTCCTGCTGAAGAACTTGATTTTTTTGAACTTTGTTTTAACTCAACAGTTAAAATTGGAAATGGCGACGTCAAAAACTTTTTTTTCATGATTGATTTTACGTGGAATTGTACAAAAATGTACAAATTGTACAAAAAACACTATATAGAATCATACGAAACTATAATTTAACTATATATATAAATTGCAATGAATCCAGGTTCTTTAATCGCATTCGCATACACTACATTGACAACCACATATTTATGTAATGGTACAAATATTCAGCTCTTAATTTTCAATGGTTTCTCTGAAAAATGTTGGCAAAATGTAGATAAACATCAGTTCACCTATAGTTTTTTCACCGACTTCAAAACTTATGTTTAAATGTAGTGTCGATGGTGTTCAAAGAATAAAATTATTTTTTACTTTTTAGAGCACTTGCCGAGTGAAGTTCCGAAGTCGGTTCAATTTTTTTTCCAAAAATATTTTATTTTATTCTTTTTAGTGTAAATGTACATATGAAATAAGGTAATGTTTCCATTACAAAACTTCACCTAATTTGCTTAAGCAAATGCTTCATAAAATAAACTATGTAAGGAAAAAAAAGAAAGAAAGTATCAACCCGTCTAAAATTTTAAACGATTGACACTAAAAAATAATCCTTGTTATTCTCTGGTATTTATTTGTGTACTAGTTTAATCAAAGGCTAAATATTAACTATTTTTCAACTAATTTATATTTCAAAACAACACTAGATGCTGGCGGTTCATAAAATTTTACGACGTATTACGTACGTGGCACGCTAATGAGTTTCATGTTTGCTTCAGTTAAGCCTTCATTCAAAATTTTCATTATCATTATAATAACTGTTTCATATCAATCACGTTTTGTAACAATGTATTTCATATTTAACCATTTAGGACAAATCGCTTTAAATTTGAGCAAAAATTTGGAGATTTTCCTCACTTTCTTCAGAATTCCTTTATCAAAACTTATGTAAATTAAGACTAATAAAACCTGAAATATTACGAATCAAGTAGTACCTGGTACGACTTTCAGCTCGTTGGAGTTAAGGAGAAAACAGCAGGACATAGAAAGATATTCGGTTTAAAATTTTCAAAAAGACCATAGAAATGAATTTCATTATGCAATCCAGAGAAGCCTGACGTTCAAAATGGTCATTATTACGATTACTGTGATCTCAATTTCTTTTTCGAAAGATTTCTGCAGGTTCCCGTTATCGAACCCGGACCACGAGAGGATGGGACCAATCGGAAAGAAAGACCTTTCTAACAAAAAAAGAATTTTTGAAATCGGTCCAGGCATCTTCGAGTAATCTTGTAACATACCGAAAAAAAAATTTTCTCCGACGAATTGTATAACCTCCTCCTTTGTTGAAGTCGGTTAATGACTTAAAAAGCACTTTTTTTCCCAGTACAAGCGAGATGCGCAGTAAAAAACGCAACCACTCTCGGCCGCCAGACACCCCGTATGCTGCTTTGAAGAGTATATGGAAAGATATATTAAAGAGCCAGATGCCTTAAAATTGTTGATTTTTCGACGTTGCTAGACTGATGAAAAAATGGAAAAAAAAAAGAAATTAAAGAAGGTTCTTTTAATGCTAAAGACTATTTCTTTTATAGCTTCGTTCGCACTTTTTTCCTCACAGTACTCAAAAATTCTAATTAATTCTGAAGCAACCTACAAAACTTAAATTAAAAATTGAGGGAAGATGAAATATTGGTAATATACGAAAAAACATTCTTGTACTTTGCTGGATGCAGCCAATTTCTTCTCTCAAATTTTTCATTTAAATTTTATTGGCCGCTTTAGAAATAACCTAAATACAAGGATATTAATCAGTGCTTAACTTATAGTTACTTAACTATACTTATCAGTGTGAACCAAACTTATAGAAATAGATTTAATTTAAAAACATTTTTTGCAATTTATATTTTAAGGTTTTTTATTTTAAAATTTATTTGAAGTAAAAGTTTTTGAAATTTGAATTAGATTTACCAGTACCTGTTCTTATTTACACACACACACACACACACACACACACATATATATATGTATATATAAAGCGCCTTTCAATTCAATATAAACGTACTGCGCACAAAGAGAGAGTACCTAAAATTTACCGCTAATCTGCTCTAAATATTGAAATATTGCAAGTTTGCATGCTCGAATTTAAAAACGATTTGGGACAATAGGACACTCAGTAGTCGAAGATCGTCTATTGCTCGGCTGCAGTACACAGCTGTCCCACGACATTGCTGTAATATTAACTAGGGTGAGTTCTGGTACGTGCATCCACGGGGCAAGTGCGTCCACTGGGAATTATATGAACACTGTCCTGAAATGACTTCTGCAACACATTGACTATGTTAGATAACTGTCTAATGATAATTTCAATAGGTAGAATTCAGGCCTGGATTCAATAGAGGAAACACAATCAGAGACAACTTAAATGTCTTCAAAAAAACTCTAAAGTAAAGATTCAGAAGATTTTGTTTCAGTTTCTCTTGTAGTCATACCAAGCAATTGAAGTCAAGAAATTCAAGTTGTTTCTTTTGAGTAATAGCTACTAATAACATACATGGGGCATTTTGATCAAATACTCTAACTAAAATTTATTTATATGACGGTACGCACTTTCCCTTTCTTTAAAGTAAGGTGGGGGTAAGTGCGTACCATTATGATGGGACAAGTGCGTACCACTATCATGAGGCGTATTCGTACTATTATGCAGAGCAAGTGCGTGCCATTATAATGAGGTAAGTGTGTACCATTACGTGGAAAATCCGACTCTCGTAATTCACGTTTAATTTTGCTTATAACTCTTTTATAAGCCGATTATAAATCCGACATCATTTCCACCAAGTATTTATATTTACATTGAATGCAGCATAAGATTTCAATTTTATTCATTACCTCTGAAATATATTGGCTTTTAGATATCAGTAAATTTTTCGTTGAAAATAGCGATCATAAGCTATTCTTGATTTAAACCAGAATGACAAATGAAGCAATGAAATTAAGTGAAACACTAAATAAGGAACCAACTGATTCAAAAACGAAGGTGGAGTAATGAATAAATTATATTTAAGAACAGTAAGAACACCTTGTGAAAAACTATTTCAATGTACAAGAAAAAAAATGTACAAGTATCATATCATGATCAAATATTTTCTTTTTTCTTTCTTTTTTTTTTTTTTTTTTTTTTGCTCTTTATTTTGTGTTTTTCTTACTGCTGCTGATTTTCTGATTTTAAACAAGAAAATATTTTAAACCGCATTTATTCAAAAAAAAAAAAAAA